>JAMYXO010000411.1:12500-42500 GCA_033310375.1 Conus canariensis | reverse complement strand
GTATTATAATTGATGCACTGAGTACTTAATCCACCGCATTGAAAGGATATTTAGAAAGAAAATAAGATTTTTGTAATTAAACACAGCCATGGACCCTCCATTTACCAATGAATGAATGCATTCCATAGTATCGTCTGCTTTTCGCGTGTTCAGTGAGAACTGGATCAGCGTCTCAGTCTGCACCTCAGACACACATAAAGTCGGCGGTCTGCACTATCATTGGTCAAGTCCATTATCACAAGATGGGGCCTGGCCTGCACCTTTGTTGCTGTTGTTGTTTTCCTGTGCAAGTGGAGGAGAACAGAAAGGAGACTGTTGGAGTGGGTACACTCAAATTGTCTATTAGACTGATATATGATAAGATGCTGATTTCTTTAATGAAGGTTATTTCCAGTTGTGATTCAGTCACTGACCCTGTAATGGACAACATGTGCCATGCTTGTAGAGCTGGAAGAGAAGTAGGCTAGACCCACCAGGGAGTGTGCGTTGCTGTGAGCTTACGGCGAGTTGTTTGCGTAAGGCGCCTACAGACGTGTGTGCCCACGTGTGTTTTTTGTGTGAGTCAGTGTATGTGTGTGTGTGTATGTGTGTGTGTGTGTGTGTGTGTGTGTGTGTGTGTGTGTGTGTGTGTGTTGTGTGTGAGTCGGTGTGTGAGTGTGTGTGTGTGTGTGTGTGTGTGTGTGTGTGTGTGTGTGTGTGTCTGTGTGTGTCTGTGTGTGTGAATGTGTATGTGTGTGCGTTAGAGAGAGAGAGAGAGAGAGAGAGAGAGAGAGAGAGAGAGAGAGAGAGAGAGAGAGAGAGAGGTGCTGTCCTCCACAACCAAAACAAATTTGGAACGAAGGTACCAGAGATATCAATGCCAAACCACACTCGGTATTTTTTTTCAAAATGAGAGACAATGTATAATGGAGCATATCAACTCGAAGGAATAGAACAGATGAGGATGGGGCTAGGGCAGTGAGTAGACAGGCAGGTGAAGCAGAAAAGATGTCTTTTTGGTATTTGTGTATTTACCATTCTATTGCATTTATCTCAGATCATGTACTCCATATTTCCGTGGACTTTATTTCACTCTTTTTTTCTTGTTTGTTACAGCTCTTTACAGTCCGAATGTGGTAACCATTTGACAGTCCAAGTCAGCTGAGTTATAACAAAAATTCTGTATTTGGCAGGTGGATAAGACGTTATGTGCGCTGTGAAGTGATATTTCAGAAATCATTGTCTTCCATTCTTTGTCGATCTGGGCTTGCTGACCATGTGTCTGTCGTTTGAATTTTCTGCTTGCCTGTCTCTCGCCTTAATATCTACTTGACATCCTGTCCGCCTGTTTGTAATAGTATATTAATTTTCTCTTATTATATTAATGCGATCTTTGACTATTTTGCACACACATTGACAGTTAGTGAATGAAGTGTATACCTTGATTTTTATTAGACAATTTTACCTGCTCTCTCTCCATCTATCTCTCTCTCTGTGTCTCTGTGACACACACACACACACACACACACACACACACACACACACACACACACACACACACACACATGTACGCACGCACAAACACACATACAGAGAGAGAGCGGGGGGAGGGAGAGAAAGCAGCAAACACACACACACACACACACACACACACACACACACACACACACACACACACACACACACACACATACACATGCTTTTCACGCACGCATTCACTCACGCACTCACTCTCGCATGCGTGTGCACGCACTCAAATATACATTCTTATGCTTAGACGCGTACTTCTTAGATCTGTTCATGAACCGATAGTCATGCATTGCAGCAGCGTACTGTTCGTTCAAGACAAGAAGAATAACACAGTTACTCGTAAGCTACACTTGAGCAATAAATATACCCAATAAAAAACTAACATATCCAAACGCGATTAATATATTTTATCATGTTCCGTAACAAAATCCACAGACAAATGTTTCCTCTCACAACAAACAGAACATTCAGAATCCCAGATTACCGTTGAGCACATGCAAGTGCCCAGCCCATAGACACTAGATCGGAAACAAACAAACAAACAACAAACAGACAAAAATCCCAGAAGGTATTTACATTTTCCAGTGCTATCTGTAAACATGTTCTGACGTGTCACTGAACTGATAAAAGCGGAGGACAACACAAATAAAGGCAGACAAGAACACAAAAAGAAGGTGGAAAGGGAATGAGGCAATGACTGAACGAAAGAAAGAAAAAGAGAAAAAAAAGCAGGAAACAAAGAATGAAACAAAGAAAAAAAAAGCCGCTGAAAGGAGGCATGTGACTCACTAGGGGAACGCGGTGGGGGTGGGGGTGGGGTGGGTGGGGATGGGGGAATTCTCTATGACGTGCATGCAAATGAGGAAGGAAATGTAACAACAACAAAAAAAGTATTTCGTTGGAAAATGCAGAGAGTACTGTGAAAGGCATTTGCTGTGGTTCTCTTAGTATCATCAATGTCTGAAACTGAAGCACATAACAAAGACCCTGCAAAAAATCATACTGACTATTCTAAAGGAATCAAATGACATGCACACAATCTCGATGGAGTGTGTTGGTTATTGAAGTGTACATCACAGGGTAAGACGATGGAGTGCTGGGTCGTGTAGAGTATTGCACAGGGTAAGACGATGGAGTGCTGGGTCGTGTAGTGTATTTCACAGGGTAAGACGATGGAGTGCTGGGTCGTGTAGAGTATTGCACAGGGTAAGACGATGGAGTGCTGGGTCGTGTAGTGTATTTCACAGGGTAAGGCGATGGAGTGCTGGGTCGTGTAGTGTATTTCACAGGGTAAGACGATGGAGTGCTGGGTCATGTAGTGTATTTCACAGGGTAAGACGATGGAGTGCTGGGTCATGTAGTGTATTTCACAGGGTAAGACGATGGAGTGCTGGGTCATGTAGTGTATTTCACAGGGTAAGGCGATGGAGTGCTGGGTCATGTAGTGTATTTCACAGGGTAAGGCGATGGAGTGCTGGGTCATGCAGTGTATTTCACAGGGTAAGGCGATGGAGTGCTGGGTCATGTAGTGTATTTCACAGGGTAAGGCGATGGAGTGCTGGGTCATGCAGTGTATTTCACAGGGTAAGGCGATGGAGTGCTGGGTCATGTAGTGTCATTCACACGGTAAGGCGATGGAGTGCTGGGTCGTGTAGTGTATTGCACAGGGTAAGACGATGGAGTGCTGGGTCATGTAGTGTATTTCACAGGGTAAGGCGATTACATGGTCAGAGGAAGGCATCTCTGAAACGAGAACTGGGACGCCATCAGCGCCAACATAAAACATGACTGGGCACACACTGCTGGTCAGTGATGCCAGTCCTGCAATATGCAAAAAGCCGTTCTGCAGGTACTGGGGGATTCAGTGGTGTCCATTGTAGAACCCTGGGCCTTCCACTGCCCCCTTCACAAAACAAAAAGGAGGAACAAGTTTGAATGTGAAATCGTTTTGTTCCAAAATGTGCTCTCAGGACCCCTGACCCAGTAAATAACTTATGTCAGATTTGTTTTACACCTGGTGTCGGTAGAAGCTTGGCCGCAAATTTAAGCGTATTGAATCTTCTCTCCGGTTATATGGAGAAACACACACACACACACACACACACACACACACACACAACACACACACACACACACACACACACACATAAACACAAGCGCGTGCGCGTAAGAAAAATTACAAAGCAAGTAATTCTTCAGTTAAAGTTGGTACAAGGAGATGCCTAATACCACGACACATCTCACGGTTTCCCTTTCCGTCTGCATAACTTTACAGGAAATAAGGCGTAGAAAGTTTCCCGGTAGCGAGATCCCATAATGAAGTAGATGAAGAAATTCAACGAGGAATTGGCAAAGACGAACACTTGCAGTACCCACAGTGTGAAAAAATAAAAATTGTGATGGCGCCCTCCAGCTCTTAACTCTGGAAAAAAGAAATGGGCAATGCGGGAAAAGAACGTAGGAGAAATACACACGACGAAGAACACAGAATTAGCTACTAGCATTTTGATCAGCATTACTTCCCTTGCAGAAAGTGATGACGACATTTCACAACGCCACGTCACAATCCGCCGAAGCTTCACAATGGTGATTATGGTTGCAGCAGTCGCCGCTACAATGGTTACTCCCTGAAGCCCAACTCCTAATACAACACTGTCCAAATAGTCGATAAGTTTCCTGTGAGTCATGTAAAATTTATCGCCAGTGATCATCATCATCACTGCACCAGTTACAGGATCGTACATACAACTCACTCGAAGTCGGTGAGCCATAATATAAGTCAGGCTGAAAGTACAAAGACAGACTACAGCAATAATGACAGCCATCGTTCTGGTGCGGGAGTAGTGTCTGGAACTTCAATGGTCTGAGGACACAGTAGCATCTCTCACAAGCAATGATGGCTGACAGAGTAAACGAGACAAACATCGAGCCCAGAAGGAAAACCAGATTATTGTTGGCCATGAATTCATTCACTGGGGTCTTTGCTCTCTGTCCTCTGATGTGCGAATAGATGTTCTCAGAGAGAGAAGAAGAAAGACGAAATTAGGTAGACCTCATCCGACATAGCCAACACGAACAGACAGAGGTTGACACGATCCTGAAGACCCTGTTTATAGAACACCGCCATGTTGATCAAGTTACCTGGCCCACCAATTAGAACAAACAATGCCAATGTGAGGTCTTTGAACTGACTTGCATATGCTTCAACCTCTTGACTTATAAGGTCATCAGGGTTATCCCAGGGTAAATGTTGCGTCTGGTTGACCCTCAGCGGAAGGCATCCTGTGTTCAGTGGAGTGTTGTGGGTTAGCATGCAGTGTTGACACTGTGTGTTGAACGGCAGTCTCTCCGTTCATCTTGGTATTTGGCAAAACTCTTGTGCCAGCTATCACGTGCGTAAAGCTTTCTGCTTAAAGTAGCACAAATGGGTCTCCCTACGAGAAGCAGTCTCCGGAGGAAAAAGATGTGTACATGGAAGAGTTACACCGAACAACGTTTACTCGAGAATCACTTTTAATACAACGGAATGAAACCCTAACTCCTTTTTGATACAGTGGATTATCATCTTCAACCCATTAAGCTTACGTTCACGGAGCAAATGAAGTGATGTTACAGTACTCAGTAACGAGTAGCACCTGACACCGTACACAGCTACACAACGTACACACGCCTACACAGATTTTGAAACTGAAAACTGGCTTGAAAGAAACCCCTTCTTTGTCAGTAGGAATAGGATGTGGTTTTCTTTCCACATTCAGAAATGTTTCACCGAACTCCACGACAGTGCCCTAGATCATCATCAGATGGAGTAACTGATTATTGATTTGATCCTGACATTAAACGAACTGAAAGCTTTCGCACGTTTCTGTCGTTTGAACGATGGATGGGTTGGGGCTGGGAGGACAAAGAGAGGTTGGAAGAGTGTCCCATTTTGTTAAGTACCTACCTTTAACCGTGTCTTCCTCTTGGAAGGAAAAGGATTCAAACAAATGCGAGTGCAATGGCAGGCCTGAGCAATGTGAAGACAGTGTTGTGGTGTCCTCCAAGACCTTTGAATAGCTTTTATCATAAGTAAGCAAAATTCAGTTGCAACGCATTTCTTTCAAACATGTGAACAAGGTAAAACTAGGGAACCAATTTAAAACTGTCGTGCCAAGACATGTACGTAGATTCTCTTTCTAAGCCATCCAGGGAAATTTACGACTGACAACATATCAGGCCAATGGTACACGCACAAAATGAAATAACGGAGTTCGATTGATTTGATCAGGTCTGCAAGCTTACATTCATCAACGAAATTCATTCTGCTCTGGGATTTATAGTTGTCAGTCACATTTACTCATTTGATATTATGACTATGAGGGAATGTGAGTAATGCACTGACAAATGTCTTCTGTACCACTTTCTGAATATGCCTACATTATGAAAATAAATTACGGAATCACTGAGCGCCCGAAGGACTTTAAAAAAACCTAATCTAACGATGCTTGAGGCACTGACTCTTTTTCATATAAGACAAAAGAAAACTACACAAAACCCCAAAAAAATACCCACCACGAGAGTAAATGAATGATCGATACAAAGGGAGGTAAACAAGTTATCAGCCACTTTTCAAAAATTTATTTTAAGATTTCAAAGGGAGGGGTCGAAAGGAGGGTGCGGAATGAGAAAAGACGGGGTGAAATGAGGATGCTAAAATAAAACAACCATACCTAAATCGCTTTAAAATGCAAGAATAGGGTCCCTCCCCTCCAACACTATTTTAAGGAAATCCACTGATTACTCATGTTAAGAATCCTTCAAGTTGTCCCCTAAATGACAGATTGGAGCTTGGATAGAAAGGGTTCAAGAGAAAGAATCCTTTTTCGACATAGCTTTTTTTTAAGGGGGAAAAGCTGGATAGCAAGTGCTAGTGATCTGCTCCTTATGAAGACTTTATCGGGCTTACTCATCCTGGCTTTTGATGCCCAGGTGGTGAGAGACACCAGAAATCTCATCTTCATGGAGTATCACTTTATTCAGAGCATTTTCCCGGGTAAGAGGGTATTCATTTCCGAGCAGGAGGGGCCCAATTCCACTAGGCTAAAGGGAAAGACATATTTCTTTTGGGGGCAAAAGAGACACATTCTCATGGGCAAGACGGAAAAAATTCTTTTTGTGACAACAGAGACCCCATCCGTCTTGGTCAAGAGAGGTGTTTTTTCTTGGTCAAGAGAGACATGTTTCTTCATAGCCTAGAGAGATTATGTCCCATGGGTAGGAGAGGTATTCCTCATGGGCAAGAGAGTAATCATTTCTCATAGCAAGATTGACATGATTATTATTCTTTTTGTTGAGATAGAATTTCTTCGAAGGCACAGCGGAGCATACTATTTTCTATGTGCAAGAGAGAAAATTTTACTCAGAGGCAAAGAGCATACATGACCTTTTATGTGCAAAAATGATTAGCCATCACGTGCAAAAGAAGTATACGCCTTACGGGCCATAGATAGAGTCATGTTCCTCATGGGTAACAGAAAAAACATCTTCCTATGTGGCCAAAAGAGACGTATTTTTCACGGGCAATAGAAATATATTTCCATGGACAAGGGAGGCATAGTCCTTGCAGGCAAGAGAGACATACACCTCTTAGATAAGATAGGGCATATTCCTTATGGGCAGGTGAGGGGACACCCCTTGAAAGTTAGAAAGTTAATCTGTGGTTACCAGCGATACATACTCCTCATGCGGCCAAGAGAGAATCATCCTCATAGCAAAGAGAGACAGATTCCCCCCAGGCAACAAACATAATTATATTCCTCATGGGCAAGATGGGACATATTCTTCCATTATTTTTCATCCCTCAGTGGAGACATTCCCTGCTGGGAAGAAATATTGTTTCTCGTTAGAGCCCTGGGGGGGGGGGAGGGAGGGGGGTATAAAAACCTCACTGAAGAGTCATATTCCTCATGGGCAAACGCGGCTGACTTTTTTTTATACGAGGGAGACATGCTTCGTTGACAAGGGCAAGAGTTTTCCTTACAGCTAAAAAAGACGCAGTCCCCTTTGGACTTTGACAGACATGTATCTCAAGGGGGGAGAGGGTCTGCTATATTGTTCAGATTTCAATGTTCTCTTTTTTTCTATACGCCCCAAAAATTTGTTTTTTTATTCATGAAAGGAAATTAGTTATATTTTAATAAAAGGGTTTCTCGTAGGTGCTTTGTGATCATAGTTGTCGATTTCAGAGTAAGTGTGTGTGTGTGTTGTGTGTGTGTGTGTGTGTGTGTGTGTGTGTGTGGTGTGTGTGTGTGTGCGTGCGCGCCCCGTTCGTGCGTGTGTGCGTGCGTGGTGTGGTGTGGTGTGTGGGGTGTTTGTGTGTGTGTGTGTGTGTGTGTGTGTGTGTGTGTTGTGTGCGAACGTGACTCAGCGCTGATAAATGTGAAACATGTTTATCTTGAACTGTCCCAAGTTTGCCCTCTGATATGAATGTACAGAAGTTAAAGTTCTCTACCCGGCAATCACTACGTATAAAGCCTACTTTAATGTCACATCTCAGCCAAAAAACGGTAAAAAAGAATGCTTTCACTTCAGACCCTTTTTCCAACCATGTGTGTTACTATTGGGAAACAACCATGGTCAGAAGCGGCTCTTGGCGTAGCTTTTCAACTTTTTCTGCAGTATTTATGATGTCAATTAGTTACAAAGTGAGGGCGCTGCAGGCGGGAAATCTAAAAAAAATTTGAAAAATCACTTATAAGGCTCCGCCGAAAAAACGTAGACAAACGAAAAACAAGGCAAAACACGACACGTTTCGACCTCTTAGGTCTTTTCAGTCAAGATACAAAACACTTACGACAACGAAAAGAGCGAGCAGTCACTTATATTAAGCCATGAGGCGGCAGATGGGCGTTCCATGTCGAACAAATCAAACATCTTCACGTGTTTCCTGTAAAGTCAGCATCTTTTCTTGTGCTTGCAGATATTTAACACGTGGAAACAATCAAACGTCCCCCTAATCTGGTTTAAGACGAATTTCAAGACAGTCCCAGGGTCTCTGGTTCGATGCCTACAAGGGCTGGAGCGTCCTACCCCTTTTAAGTAGTCCTGAAATGTTGCTCTTACTGCTTGTTTTTATTTCAAAATGAAATGATAATGAAAATTTACAATAAACAGTTCTTGACGTCCACAAAAAAAGGCAATAAAAAAAAAATTTCCCCTGGATACAAATTTTGAAAAATTCACCCTAACCAAACGGAAATCTTTAAGTTCATTTCATTTGGGAGCAAAAGTTACCCCATTCTTTGATATTCACCTAAACAAGATGACAAAAACATATGAAAACAGGGGAAGGAGAAGGGAGGGGGACCTGCTGGAAGGATGGGGGTGGGGGATACAAATGTGCGAAGCGTGGGATAGTGCGCAACATGTGTGTGGAAATAAAATTTGGACTTGATTGAATTTCAGTCATTTCTTTGTTTTTATTACATATGATCAGACTCCTAGCTGGATTTTGCAGCAGCCCTATCAGTACCATAGCTTTGGAAAAATGTATATCCAGGTTGTCAACTAAGGAGAGTCTTATCTATTTTACACAGCAGTTGTAGAGATGAAGTTTACACAATCCATTTCAATCTTCCCCCTTTTTCAATGGGGGGGAAAATACGGGGGAGTTCCCGGGTGTTTATTTTTTAATTTTGTACTCCCCCCTTTTTTTCCCCAAAACTGAATACCGGGGGAAAAACGGGAAAAAAATTTTTTTTTTAAAACCCCTTTTTAAAAAAAATTTTTAAAATTTTCTACAAAATTAATACTCAACAAAAAGGAAAAAAATTTGGGGGTTTTTTGGGGATTGTAATTTCTCCCAAAATGGGGGAAAAAAAAACAGAAAATTTTAAAAAAACCCATTTTGGGGGGTTTATTGTAAAAAATGGTATTCCTTTATCAGGAAATCTTTTAAAAATTTTTTAAAAATGAAAAATTTAGAAAAAAATTTACCACGGGAAAAAGGGAAAAACGTTTCGCCAAAAAACTTTTTTTTTCTTACTGAACACGAACGGGCCCTTTTTTAAATTTTTGGGGGCTTTCATTTTAAAAAAAATTTAAGGGGGCACAATAAAAAACGTTTAAACACAATTTTTTTAACCCCCCCTTTCCCCCGGTTTTCTCCCCTTTTTCATTTTTTTTTTTGATTTTTGGGTTTGAGTAGCCAAAATTGCATTTTTTTGGGGAAAATACAACCTGCAAAAAATGAAAAGGGGGAAAATTTTAATTAATGAAAAAAAAAGAAAAAAAAACAAACAAAATAAGTCAGCAAACACACACAAACACAAAAGCAAAACAACCCCCAAACCCCCCAAGTCGAAAAAACCCCCAAAAAAACGGGGTCGAAAATTTACGTCGCCGGGGCCCCAAAAAAAAGAAAAAAAAAAAATTTGGGGGCTTTAATAACTTATATAAATTTTTTTTCCCCCCGGGGGGGGGCCATTGATTATCGGGGCAGCTACAACACAAACTTGTAAAAAAAAAGATTTTTCCCCCTTTTAAAGTGCGGGGGGTGGGGTGTGGGGGTTTGTGTGGGGTGGTTTTTTGTGTGTTTTTTGTGTGTGGTTTTAATGTGTGCATGCCTTTGGTGTGCGTGCGTGCCCGGGTGTTTTGGGGGTGGGGTTTTTGTGTGTGTGGGGTGTGTGTGGTGGGGTTTTTGTTGTTTTGTTTTTTGTGTCGGGGGGTGTTCTGTGGGGTTTTGGGTTTTGTGGGGCACCCCCTTTCATGTGCACGGGGGGGTTCTTGGTTGGGTTTTTTGGTGTGGTGTTTTGTGTTTTTTGGGGTTTTTCGCGCGCGTGCGGCCCTTTCTGCTTTTTTAGTGTGTTGTGTTTTGTGTTGGTTTTTGTGTGTTTTGTTGTTTTGTCTTTTTTGTGTGTCTGTGTTGTTCGTGGGGTGGTGGGTTTTTTTGGTTTTTGGGGGTGCATGCACCCCTTTTAATATGCACTACCCCCCTTTTTCGTTTTTGGGGTGTGGGGGGGTGTTTTGGGGTTTTGGGTGTTTGTGTGTGTGTGGGGGTGGGGGGTGTAGTGTGGGTTTTTTCAAATTTGACTTTTACCCCCCTTTGGTCTTTTTTGACCCGGGGGAAAAAAACACCACCCCATAAACCAAAAAAAAAAACAAACAAAAAAACGAAAAGATTTGTGTGGGGCTTGTTGTGGGGTTGTGTGTGTGGGGTGTGTGGGTTTGTGGGGTTTTGTGTGTTGTGGTGAGGGGTTTTTTGTGTGTGTTTGGGGGGTGTTTTAAAAAATTTTTCGTCTATCCACATTAGGTCGTATTAGAGGGGGAAAAAAAAAACCCCCCCATCTACCTAAAACCCCCAAAAAAAAAAAAACAAACCCAAATTTAAAAAAACAAAAAACTTTCAAAGGGTTTTGGGTTTTTTAAAAAGAAGAGTAAATGTAAAACGTATTTTTCCCCTTAAAAATTTGGGGAATAGCTTTTTTGGAAAATTTTTTTCACTTAAAAGTAACCTCATTTGTAAAGGTTTTGATAAATTTTGGAAGGCTTTTAAGAACCCCTTTTCGTTTTGGGAAAATCTTTAAAAAGAAAGAAAAATTTCCCTAGTTTTAAAACCCCGGGGAAATTCCCCAAAAAAAATTTAAAAAAATAAAAATTTAAAAAAAAAAGGGTTTAAATTGTTTAAAAAGTGTCACATAAAAGAATAAATAGCTTTTTGGGTTTTTTCCACAAACCCCAAAAACATTTTTTTCGAATTTTGTTTTTTAAAAAACATCGACTTTCCCCCTATGCAAAGGGCGATCCCCTTTTTGCTGAAAAGGGGGAAAATGTGTTTTAATGTTTGAAAAATAAATCTGGGGGAAAACCCCGGTTGTTGTGAGGGCTTTTTAAAAGAATTTTGGAAATTTTTTTCCCAACAAAAGTTTCCCCCAAAAAACAAACTGGGTTTTTAAACCCCAAAGGGGAAAAAGGGGAAACTTAAAAAGGCCGAAAATTTAAAATTTTTCACCTTGTTTTGCGGGGTCTATCTATTTTTTTTCTTTTAAAAAGAAAACCCAACAATTTAAGGAAAAAAGCAGAAAGAAATTTGGGGAAGGGGCCCGAAAAAAGAGAGCAAGGGGAAATTTAAAAGCTCATTTTAAAAATTTAATTTTTTGACTATTCTGAAAATTTTTAATTTTATTTTTTTCCTGAAGCACAACTTTGAATAAAAAAAAAAAAGTACTTGAAAAATTTTAAATGGGGGGAAATTTTGGGGAAGAAAATTTAACGCCCTCAATATTGTAGTAACTTCCGCAGAAAAAAAAAAAAATGATTTTTTTCTCCCCGGGGGAAAAAAATTTTTCTATTTTTAAAATTTTCAGGTATCAAATAAGCAAAACCCCCCTTTTTTTTTTTCTAAAATTAAAAAATCCTTTTTTTGCATATTTTTTAAAAAAAATTTTTATTTTCTTTCAAAGTGAAAATTTTGTTTTCTTTCCCCTTTTTTTAAAAAGTGCCCTTTTTTTTTTAAACAGTGTGGAAAAATAAAAAAGGGGCCCTTTTTTAAGTTCCCCGGGGGGGGTTGGGGAAAAAGGGGGGGGTTGCAGATCAATTTTTCGAAAAAAGTGGGGGCCCGGGGCTTCCTAAGCTCAAAAGTATAGGGGTTGGGGGAAAGTAATTAAAAAAGAATATTTTTTTTTCACTTTTTGGAAAGTCGATGTCTATCTCATTTTCATCTCACTTTTAAAAATAAATTTTTAACGGGAAAAAGTTCCCATCAAAATATTAGAGTTTGGGGGGCCCCCTTTCCCCTCTGATCTTTCTCGGGGGAAAATTGTGTGGGGTTTTTTGGGGTGGTGTGTGTTTGTGTGGTGTGGTTTTGTGTGGGGGGTTTTTTGGGGTTTTGGTGTTTTTGGTTTTTTTTGGGGGGTGCAAATGGCGGGGGGTGCATGCCGCGTGCATGTGGGGGGTGCGTGTTCGTTTTTTGAAACGGGGGTGAAAAAACCCCTTTTTTGACCCCCCCTTTAAAACCCTTTTGTTGTTTTTTTTTACTTTTCAAAACGAAAAAACCGACAAAAAGGGAAAAAAGGAGAGGCTGAAGGAAGGAGGGGGGAGGGGGGGGGGGGGGGGGGAAAAAGGGGGGGTGGACGGGAAAATGTGAAGAAAAATTTAAAAAAGGGCCCCGATGAAACCCCCGGGGCCCCAAAAAAAATATAAACCCCGGGCCTCTAAACACGTTTTGCTGTTTTTTGGTTTAAAAATTTAAAATTTTTGGGAAAAGGGGAAAATGGGTTTTCACCCTGTTCATAGCAAGACTTTTTAAAAGGGGTTTGGAAAGCAAAAAAAAAAAATTTAAATCTACTTTGGGGCCCCCCATTTTTTTAAATCTTGCCCACATTTGGGACCCCTTTTTAAAAGTAGTCCAGGGGTTCCTAAAAATCCTGCAATTTCGGGGCCCCCCACTCAAAAATTTTTGGCAAAAGGGACTTTGGGTGTGGGTAAAATAAATTTATAAAAAAATTTAAAACCCAAAACCCCAAAAAATTTTGGGGAAATAGAAAAAAGTGTTTTTTCAAAAAACAAAAAAAAAGATTTTTTTTAAAAAAACCCCCCTTTTCCCCCGGGGCCCCTTTTTTTTTTTAAAGGGAAAAATTTCCCCAAGGGGGGGAAAAAACCCCCTAAAAAAAGACCCAAACCACCATTTCCCCCCTTTAACTCATTTTTGTCTAAACCCATTTCTAAAAATCTTCTTTTTTTCCCCCCCTTTTCTGCCCCAAAATGCATAAAAACCCAAAAAATCTTGACTGGTTTCCCCTTTGTCTTCATCAGGTTTGGGGGAAATCCACCAAGCTGAGATCTTTTCCACATTCAGTGGGGGTTTTGAGGGGTTTTATCCCCTTCATCTCGCCCCCAAAGGAAACAGTTTGAATCCTTTTGGGGTTTTTTTGGGGGGGGATCTCTAAAAAAAAAACACGGGGAAAATTTTTCCTTTTCGGCTAAAAGAATGATTAATTCCCAAAAAAATTTTTAAAAATCTTTTAAAAAAAACACGAAAAACAGGGGGTCATCCCCCGCCCCCCCAAAAGTAAGATCAACAAAAAAAAAAAAAAAAAAATGATGAGAAAAATAATAAAAAAGATAAAAAAAAACTACAAACTACCAAACTACCACAAAATTATTTACAATACTCTGTTTTTGGGGCCCCGGGCTGCTGCGCGGCTGTGCTGCTGCTACAACTACGACAATAAATTTAAAGAAAATTGGGGTTTTTTTTTTAAATTTTTTGTTGTTGGGGGGGCGTCCCCCCGGGAAAAAAACTCCGGGGAAAACACATTTTTTTAATTTTTGTGCCCAAAGGGGCCTTTTTCTTTAACCAAAGCGGGGTTTCCCTTTAAAAAAAAGGGGAAAAATTTATATCTTCAACCAAAAAAAACTATCAAAAAAACTTTTTAAGAGTTGTGATATTTTTTTTACTAATTTAAAGTACCCCTTTAAAAACCCTTTTTTTTCCCCCAAAGGGAGAAATTTTTTCCCCGCTAAAAACGAAACAGTTTTGCAACTCAAAAAAAGGGGGGAAAACATAAAAACGTATACCCTTTTTGGGGAAACAAAAGAAAAATCTAGAAAATAATAATCCCCAATCTTTAAAGATTTTTACAGATGGGTTTGTTTTTTTGGGAAACATACACAAGGGGTGGATTTGCTATTCCTCTTTAAGAAAAGAAAGTCATTTTGGTTTTTGGAAAAAAGGTTTTTTTTGAAATTTAAATTTCAAACAAAATGCAAAATTCCCTTAAAAGGCCTTAAAACCCTTTATAGCTGATAAAAGATACTCAAAATTTTTAGCAATTTTTCTTTTTTTGACTCAAAATCTGTTCTTTAAAAGTCCCGCCAAAAAAAATCAAAAGTTCGAAAAGAATTTTAATTTTTTCGTAAAAAACTTTAAAACCTTCAATAAAAAGTAAAGGAAATTAAAAGTAGAATTTGGGTTTTATTCCACTCACTTTGGTATCTGGGGGGAATGAAAAAAACTGATTTGATCAGCGAAAGAAGGGCATAAAAAATTTTTCCCGATAGTAAAACTAAAATTAGAAAACAAAGAAAAAAATTCGATGTTAGAAAGTCGTATAAAAAGATAGAAAAGCTTCCTTCCCAAAGTAAAAAAAAACCGGGGTTTTTAAAATCCTTTTTCCAAATCCCCATTTACAAAAAATTTGATTTAAATTTTAAAGGAAAAAATAAATTTTTTAAAAAAGGTAATGGGGCTTGTGGCATCCCAAAATCAAATTTTCCCAAAATTTTTTTTGATTGCCCCCTTGCTATCCCCGTTTATACAACATATCTGGGATAGAGGGAGCAAAAATGGGTCTTTTAAAAGATAAAAATCTCCCGCGAAGAAATGAACAAATTTGCATCAGTTTTTTTCCAGCACTATACTTGCAAATTTTTTGTAAACATGAAATCATTTAATTTTTTTATGTTTTTAAAAGTTTATATGTAGCCTTTCACCCCCTGATGCATTTCAACAAAAACACACACGCCCCCACCCACCACACACACACACACACACACACACACACCACACACACACCCCACACACACACACACCCACAAAACCCCACACACACACAGCAAAACACACACACACACACCCACACACACACACACACACACACACCACCTACACTCCCGAACCCTTTAAAGTCAAAGCTCCCCAATTTTAAATATAAGTTAAATTTTTGAGAAGCAAAACTTTCCTGACTAATAAAAATCATCAGTAGGCATGGACGCAATTTTTTAATATCTTACTTAAACATTAAGCCAACAGTTGGGGAAAAGTTTCTACAAAGCCCTTTTTTCAAAATGTTTGGGAACAGGGGCAAACCCTAAAATGGGAAAAAAACTATCAAATAAACCGGGTTTTCCAAAGAAAGGAAAAAAAGAAAAATAATAAGAAAAATTTCAGACCAAATATCATTAACTTTGCATGTAGGCAAAATTATTGGGAAAAAATAGTTTTTAAACAGACTAAAAATACCCAATGAAAAAAAAAAAAAAAGGGATCCCAAAAAACCAAGCTTTTGGGTTTTCCCAAAGGGGAGGTCAAACCAAAATTTACATTGTCCCAAAATTTACTACACAGGTAAAGCATCAATTTGGGTCGCAGAAAGAATATTGAGCAAACCTTTTTTTATATGAAAAAAGGCATATGGTCGGGGGCTTTTTTAACATAAATTACTAATAAAAATTTTTAACCCAAATTTTGGTTTTTTCCCGGGAACATTCAAAATTTTACATAAAAGACTTTTTGGGTGAAAAAAAGCATGCAAACAAAAGGGGGGAAATTCCCATTCACTAAAACGCATTTCCTACAAAGGGTTTTTCCACAAGGCTTGGGAAAGCGCCCCATCTTTTTTAAAATATTAAATTCATACCTACCTCAATGTTTTTCAAAAAGGGCAACTTTGGGACAAAATGCCGATGGGTATTTTTCATGTTTGGGTTAATGTGTCCAAGAAAAAGAATTACCCAAAAAGAGATATTTAAAATTTCTATAGAAAAGCTTAAACAAATGGAATTTGATAAATTTAAAAAACTACTTGTTTGAAAAAGGAAATAACCTATCAACGAAAAAACTCATCGGTTTTTTTTCAACAATTTGGGGCAGATCCACCCAATTTACCATCCCCCAAAATTGGGGGCTGATTTTTGGAAAAAAAACCAAAGGTTTAAAATTTTTGGGGGTTCCTATTACTTCTTTAATTTAAAAAGGAATTATTTACATTGAATTTCTTTTTAACAAAACAAGAAAAACTTTAAATTTTTTAAAAATTTTCAGTAAGCAAACTGGGACCAAGTGTCAGAGTTCTAAAACATCTTGCGATAAAATCCCTTGTTTGCTCTAGGCCCTTTCTTTGTCAAGAAGTTTTTTTTCACCGTCCAAAATATTTTTTAAAAAAAATTTCAAAGCGTTTTATTTTTTAAAGCTTTTCGATTGGGCCTTGGGGGGTTTCCCCCCCATCCTCAACAATACAACAAAAGAGTTAGGGGTACTTCCTTTAAAAAGAATGCCCTCACTTGCCCTCGCTAAAATATTTTTAAAAAGGGTCTTTAAGTGAAAACAATTTTCGAAAATTTAAATGGCTTAAAAACAGATGTTGATTTCCCCAAAAAGGCCAAAAACCAAAATCATTCTTAAAACAAAAAAAACTGAAACTCTAGATACTTTTTTAACAATCAGGGGAAAAAATAAAAAAATAGGGGAAAATGTATAATCCATGTCCCGTTTTTCCCCCATGGGAATTACAAAAAGGGCATTTTGACATTTTAATTTTACCGATCAAAAAAAAATGAGAATATAAAATTTTTAATTGGACAGTTTGGGGAATGAACATTTTTTTTCTCAATTATCCCAAAAAAAACTCAAAATTTATACCGATGGTTCAGTTCCCAGAAAAACACGAAGCTGGGGCTGCCCTTTTACTATCCCCCCCAAAAAGGTTTTAAAAAAGGTTTTTATATTGGAAAGCACAGAAACTAAATTTACAAACTGAAATTTAAATCAAAATTTTTAAGGCTTTGCGTTTTTGGGGGTTGAAAATTTTCCGAAAAATGGACTCCCAATTTTTTTTTTGTGGATTTAAAATTTATTTTTTTAAACCTTTAAACAATTCAAAATTTTAGTGTGAGACAAGATTTGATTTTTTTAGAATTTTAATCATTTTGGGTGCATTTTCCTTAATTTTAAAAAAAGGTAGTAATCTTACCTTTCCCTTGGGGGTTCCTTCACAAAAGTGGGAAAAACATTCAAAGAATCCGTTTAAACTACTAAAAAAAAATCGAGGGAATTTTTCCCAAAAGAAACAAATAATTTTGAAAATCCCTTTATCCCCTGAAAGAAAAGGGTATAGCCTCCCGGGAAATTTCTTGCGGAACCTTTTTTGAAAGAAACAAAAGGGTGTTGGCCACTCCAAACCCCGGGGACCACCAAAAGAGTTTTTAAGAGTTTTTTTAAACAAGTAGGGCAATTGGGCCCAACTTAAGGCTTTTAAAATTTCCCTTTCCAAAAGATTCAAAATTAATCTTTTTAAAAACGAAATTTACTTCCAACATCCCATGTGTTTTGTGGGGGGAAAAATTTTTAAAAGAACAAATTAAATTTTTCCCCTGTAAGAAAAAGAAAAAATAAACTGCCTACTTTTTTGAAAATTCCCCCCCAAGGAGGTTTTTAAAAAAAACCCCCCTTTAGATTTGTGACATTTTTTTAGACTTGGGTTCCCTGAGTACCATTTTTGATTTCCCTTTAATAACTCTATTTTCACTTTTAAAAAATTTTTTATCCTGTTACCTTTACGTTCATTTGATTTTTAAAAATGTTATCTAGTTATGTTTTAGGGGTTTCAATTTTTTAATTTATGTTAAAATTTTTTTCTTTGATTCTCATTCTGATCCCCTTTTTCTCTTTTTTCCCCTTTTCCATTTTTTCTTCTTTACCTTTTTCATCTCCCTGTTTCCTATCCCCTTTTTCCCTTCAGCGCCTGTTTTACCCACCCCTTCTCCCCCCCCCTTCCTCCTTTTCTACCGGGTTTATTTATTTAAAATTTTTTGTTGTCAAAAAACACTTATGTGAAAAGACATTAAAAATTTAAGAACACCACTCTACACACACCCGCACAGCCTTTCTACGCCAGTACACCACCACCCACCCCACACACACACACACACCCACACACACCACAAACACACAACCCCAACCCACACTCCCACAACACACACCCCAAAAACCAAACACACCCCACACCCACACACACACACCACTCACCAACCCCCAAAACACACACACCACACAAACACACACACACAACAAACACAAAACTCACAACACACAACACCCCCCCCCCGCGCCGGGGCCAAAACACAGGCAAAAAAATTTTTACCAGCCCGCCTTTTTTTTTATTTTTTTTGGTTTATTTTATTTTTAATTTTCACCAAATTTTTGTGAAAGACGTTAAAAATTTAAAACAAAACAAATCAAAAACAAAATCAAAAACCAGGGAAACATCCGAACCCGCCAAATACTTAAACACTATGGACAAATGCATCAGTTTGGGGGGTGAGGGAAAATTACGTGCTTTACCGTTTTTGATTAACCCCCCCATGGTGGGCAGCTACACTCCCACTTTCCGGGGGTTTTTGGGGACTTTAAGATGTTATCTAGGGGCTTTTCCCAAAAGGAAAGACAATCCCCGCCCAAAAAAGCAGACAAAAACCCAAAAATTTGGTTTTAGCCTTGGGTTTTTCTAAGATAAATTCCAAAATTTGGGCCGACAAAGCCTTAAGCCAAGGCAGATAAAAAATGGGTTAATAAATCATTATTTTTAATAATCAAAAAATCAGGGAAAAATGATAACAATAAAAAAATCAAAATGAAAATAATATAAAGATAATCATCATCAAAATATTAAAGATATTAAAAACAGAACAATAACAACAATAAAGGAAATGATAATAAAAGAAAAAGATAATATAAAAATGACCAAAAGTAAACAAATTATAATATTAATAATGATAATATTTGGGTGATGGGTTGGGGATGAAGGGTGAAAATGATTTATTTATTTATGGAAAGACGACGACGACGACGACGACGACGACGACGCCCACGACGAGAAAGATGAAGATGATGATGAGATGAATGAAGAAAACACAACGCCTTGCTATTGGCTACTACTACAACCACAACTACCAATTTCTGGGTTTTTACCCCTTTCAAATAACGGCCCGCTTGCTGTTTGCGCAAACGCCTTAACTGTTCCGTTCTTTTTCCCGTGGTGCATTTCAGCTACCCCAAAAATGCCCAATTAAATGTGAGACAATGATAAAGATGAAGAAAATGAAAAGGAAAATGAAGAAGATGTCTCTACTAAATACTACTACTACTACTAACAAATAAATTTCTACTACTACTACTACTACTTTCTCTGCGCAGCTGCTGCTCAGTTCTGCTGCAACTACAAATTACTACAACTATTGAGGATGAGGGGTAAACCAAAGTATAATCTGTTAAGCAATCAAAATTTTTCTTTCTTACGTATGTATGTAATGTTTTGTTGGGGTGTGTGGGAAAGTTTTGTATGTTTTTAATTTTATTGTTTGTCCCAAATGGGATGGGATGTTATAAGTAAGCATGTATGTAAATATGTATGTACCTATCCATCTAAAAAACCAAACCATTTTAAACCTTTTTTAACTATCTATCAATCTATCTATCTATCTATCATCGACGATCGATCCCCCTCATATTTTATCAGCAAAAAGGCTAACTGTATATTTAAACCCAAATTTTTTTTTGTCGGCATTTCCCTCCAAACAAATACACACAGAAACAAACGAATTTAAAGTGCGAGAACTGAACCAGGGTTTTAAACACCCGCCCCCGTTACGCTTTCGTTTCCTTTTGAAACACAACAGCGGCACTCGGCTTTATGTTTAAAGTAAATCCACTGTAAGCAACTCTCTCTCTCCCCTCTCCTCTTTTCCTTTTCTCTCTCTCACCAAAATTTTATTTTTCTTCCCCGTTTGAAAAAATAGCTTTGGGGTGAATTTAAAAAATTTTTGTGTGTGTGTGTGGGGGGTGTGTGTGGTGTGTGTGTGTGGTTGTGTGAACCCCACGTCCCCTCATAAACCGGGATAAATCTAAAGGGGAAAAAGAAAATAAAAAAGGGTCGGGTTTTAAAAAATGACATCTTTTTGGGGAACCATCGAAAAATTTTCAAATGAAAAAAAAACTTTGTACACCAAGCCAAAACCGACTTTTGTCTTCGGGTTTTGGGCCCCCAGCTTTGGGAAAAAAGGGTTTGGGCCGGCAGGGCCCCCAAAGCTCTGTAAAACAAAGCCACCTAAAAATTTTTGTGGTATTCCCGGGCCCCCAAGGAGAAAATAAACCCCAAAACCCAAACGGCCTTTCCCAAACATCCAGCGAAGTACAGGGTAGGAAAAAAGAGAAGATGTTGTGTTTGCTGTTTCCTTTTGTGACTGTTGAATTTTGGGCATGTAATTTATTTAAACAAAACAATTTAAAAATGATGGCTGGCTCTACCAATTGGGCAGCGAATACAGGATTTCCCCTGCTTCAACACTGACAAACAATGCATCTTGCCAAAAGTCCCGAGGAAACCCGTCTTTCCCCAAAATTTCTCAACACCGGGGGTGGAGAAAGTAATTTTTGGGGGGTTTTAAAAAGCACCTGAAACCCCAAGAAACCGCTTCGATTCCTGGGAAAAAAGGGAACAAACCCTAAAAAAAGGGAAAGCCAAAACGCGATAGGCGTTTTTGAAATTGAAAATTTGGTTTTTAGGCAAAAAAAAAAGAAATTCAACAAAGTTTAAATTTCGCAGTTTACAACAGTAACCGAAAGATAAAGAAAATGACTGGGTGTAAATCGCCACAAATAAATAAAGGGAAAAGGGGAAAAAGAGTACCCCCGGAGAGGGGGCGGCCGACGTTTTGGGGTCGAAAACACTTTAACAGGGAATGGCAAAAAAGAGGGAAGATGTTTTTTTTGGGTTGACTTGTCACTGAAACGCAGTTCAATGTTTGAAAAGGGGGGAAAGGGCAGAGGTGGGAGTGATGGGCAATAAATTTAATGTAGGGGGGATCATGATTCACAACAGAAATGGGCAGCAAAGGGGAGACAAAGGAAGGGGGGGGGGGGAAGGGGGGGAAAAGGGGGGGGGAAGGGGGGGGGGGGGGGGGAGGGGGGGGAGAAAGAAAAGGGAAAGGGGGGGGTAAGATTTTGGGTATGGGTTTTTTGGGTTTGGTAACAAACCCGGACGGAGGGCCCATTTGGGGGCCCAAAGGGGCCCAAACGCTGAAAAAAACGGCATTTTCCATTTAAAATTTTTAGTATTTTCCCCCTTTTTGACGACCATTTTTCCCAAAAGGGGTGCCCCTCTGATTGGGAAAGATTTTTGGGGGTCCCCAAATTTAAATGGTTTGCCACAGGAGTTGGGCTTTTTTCCCGTGAGGAAGCCTTTTCCTCTATGTTCTTTAAAAAGTTCGTTTTTTGAGATCTGTAAGTTTTTACCCACATACATCATGGGGACACAGGGTACAACCAACAAAATAGACTATAATTTTTGAGTCTGGCAGGGGAAGTGGTACCTCAAGGGAAGGGTGCTCCGGAATGGGCCCTTTTACAGTAATTTGTCGGATTTTAAAAAAAGTCACAGGTTTTGCATTTGGGTTTCCTGCCTTTAAATTGCCCTTTTGGGTTGGGGGGGGAAGGGGGAATTGCACAGGTTGGGCACCAAGGGTTTTTTTCCCCCTTTTTAATCCACCAAAGGTTTGGGAGACGAAAATGTTTTGGGGGAGCTTTAACCCCCTTCAGAAAGTGAAGTTTTCGGGGCAGAACGTTTTTTCACAGGGTAATTTTGTGGGGGTTTGGTTTAAGTGGCAGCATCGGGCATTGTCCCGTTTGTCATCTTTTTTCCTTTTTCTTTAGGGGCTGGTGCTGGGGATGGACTGTGCTCGTTCAAGGGCCCTTCGGGAAATGTACTTGTGGGGAACCTCTAGTAGTGAAAAAGGTAAATCATGGCCCCGCTTCTTGGGGGTAAAATTTTCATCCGGGGCTACTAGTCGCGAAAATTTAAGAAATTGAGAATATTTGGGGCTTTTTTTCAAAGGCAGGAGGATGGGGTTGAGGGGAACAGGAGGTAAGATTTGGGGATCAGTTTTGGGTTTGTAGGGGGACTGTTTTTTTGGGAAAACGGAAAATTTTGGATACGATTTTGATGTCCAAAATGAGAGGGGAAAATTTCCCAATTTCGTATGTTAATTTGACTGAAGGGTGAAACATTAGCGTAGTCCCAAAGAAGCAATTTTGGGGTTTTTGTCTGGGTAAGTGGGTGAATTCCGAAAAAAATCGTCCCAAGAATCTTTGAAGACTTCAGGGAGACGTCCAGGGGATTGACCAAAAATTTGGGGGTCAATGTGCCCCATAAAGAGGGAGGGTAGATGGGCCCATGCGGGTGCCCATGCAACTCCTTTTGATTTGTTTTTGGCCCTTTCCAAATTTTGAAAAGAATTCAGAGTTAAAACAAGTTCAGTCAGGCGCCCGGATGGTGGGTTTGGGGCAAAGTCCCAAAATCGCTTTGTTTTAGGGAGTGTTTTAACAGCGAGACGGCCATCTTTGTGGGGCGGGATATTAGTATAAAATGATTTTACATCCATTGTGAAGAGGGAAATGATGCACTGTCAGGGGGAAGGTGTAAACATAGAAAATCTGCAGGGGATGGTTTGGGGTCCCTTTTCCCCCGGTTTGGGAGGTTTTTAGGACGAGGGGTTTTGGGAAAAACCGATCAAGAAACCCGTTTACATTTGAGGCATTTGGGGAGGGAAACAAGGGTTAGATGATAGGTCCCACCAGGGTTGCCGGGTCCTTTTGGATCTTTGGTAGTAGGGGGAATTTGCAGTTGGGGAGGTTTTTTTGACTATATTCCTTGTTGCTTTTTGAGGGGGATGACCTTTTTTAAAATGCTTTTTTAATGGGTCTTTCCCGGGCCAGTGGGGTTTTAGTTTTGGTGTTGGGGGGGTTTGAAAGGGACATAAGTTGAGGGGTCAGAGAGCTGGGGTTTTTGGGTTCTTCTCATATAAGTCTTTTCGCCAAAACCCCTACTGCCCCTCCCTTGTCTTCCTTTTGGGTTTATGGCGGGGGGGGGGGGTTGGATTTTCTCACAGGGGGGGCAAATTTAATTTAACAATGTCGTGTTTTTTCACTGTCCCTAAAAGCAAAAGCAGGGTACCGTTTCCCTCCTGGGGGGCCCCAAACAATCCCCTTTTAAGGGGGGAAAAGTTGTGGCTAAATCATTATTTTCACTAGGTGCTTTGGAAAGGGGGGGGGAGCAGCTCTCAAAAAAAAACCCCCATTTGAAAGTCGGCGGAAGAATCGAAAAATTTTTATAAAGCAAAGTCTGTCTGGGGGCCTTTGGTTGAAGGGGGAAAAAACTTAGTCCCTTTTTTCAAGAAGTTGACGTTGGGGGGCAGTCCAAAAACAGGCCCTCTGGAAAATTTTTCACCAAAATTTTTCCACTTTTGACGGTTGGCACTTTAATGTGGGGGGCTGTTCCTTAGGGGGGGGTTCTCAGTTTAGAAACTTTTTGGTTTGGGTTGTAAAGAAACGGGGTTGGCCGTTTTGCATTCCGGGTTTTTTTTCCGGGTTTAATTTAACATAGAAATTTTTTTATTTCATAGGGTTTTAAAGCTGGGTAACCCAAGGTTTGGGAATTTTTGGGGTCCCCCACCCGCTGAAAATGCAAGCAGTAGTTTTTGTACTGTGAGTTCATCATTTTTAAGCTGGGGGAGCGAAGGAAGCAAAACCCTTTGATGTTGAAATGCCTTGGGCCCGGGGTGGGCACATGGGAAAATTTAAATAAAAAGCCATTGGGGAAACAGCCTTTGTTGGGAAGCAAGTTCCAGGAACCGGGAAAAAACTTTAAGGGGAAACTCCCGTCTTTAAGGGCTTTAAAGGGACATGACCAACCCGACGGGCAGACGAGAATTTACAAAACGCCTGAGGGGGAAAAAAAAGGGAATAGCAGACGGGCAAACGAGGAGTGATGAAGGGTCCCCATTGGGGGGGGTAAATAGTGGGGAAGGGCACTTTAATGAAGGACGGGGGGTTGGGGGAGGGGGCCTTTTTCGAAGAGCCAACTCACCCCCGAGTTTTTTTTTATTTTAAAATCCACAATTGAGAACGTTTTTTATTTTTTGGTTTTTTGGTTTGGGGTTTCTTTTTTTTTTGCCCTTTAAAAAATTTAAATGTTTCTATCCAAAAAAAATTTTTTTTGAAAACAAAGTTCTGATGTAGTTCACCTGCCAGTTAAATGACCTGTAAATTTGAAAGCTTTTTTTTGTCTTTTAAAAGACAGTTTTGGGTGCGTTTGACTTTTTAAATCCCATCCATTTCCCAAACCGCACTGCAAAGAATAAAAATTTCCTTTTTTGAAGGAAAGGAGCTTTGTTTTTTTTTTCCACCATATCATTTGAAGAAAAACTAAAATGCACAACTTTAAAAATCAAAAACATTGTTGTTCAAAATGATAAACCAAAAAAAAATGACATGAAGTCTCCCCCCCAAATGTCAACTGGGGAATCATACAAAAAGAAAAACAGGAAAAAACAGGGTGTCTCTGATAAAATTCCCCCGAACCCCCGCAAGTGGAAAAAATTTTTTTGGGCAAAAGATCAAAACAGATTGACAGTGGATCCCAAAAAAAATCTCAGGTAAACCCTGGGGCACAGATCAACAAAAGATGTGACAGTGAAGATACAATACAAACTCAGGGCACCAGCGAACAGGCGTAATGGGGGAATTTTTTTTTCAGAGATCCCAAAAATCGGCCCCATGCTTACGGAAAAAATTTGCCCCTCCAAAATTGGAAAAGTTTTTTGTGTCTCGTTTGTCATGTTTTTTAAATGGATTCCCCCCCTCTCCTTACAAAGGGGCAGAAAGTCGCAGGTCCCCCCAGTTCCCCCGTTTGACTTTCCCGGGCCCCTGGGGGTTTGGGGCAGGCCAGGTTTTTTTTCTCGAAGTGCAGGGGTTTGGAAACAGGGGAGCAATTCAGCAGATTTTTTCTGTTTCTTTGGGGCCCGTTCGGGAGGGGCACTGCTCTGAAGTTGCCGATGCGGGGTTTTTGAAAAAGGGTGGTGTTTTAGGCATTGGGGGCCTTCCGGGGCCTGAAGATGACTACCTGCCTCGTCGATTTAGCAGGAAATACGGGTCTTTTTTTTTTTGGGGGGTTTGTGGGGGGGGGGGGGGGGTGTGGGTGCGCTGCTTCTAACTTGGTTTTTTGCACTTGGCCCCGAAAGATGGTCCGGGTTTTGGGGTACTGGGGAAACGTTTCCCCTGCTTTTCCCTTTTTAAATGCCCCCTTTGCCAAGGAGTCAGCAGTCTCAATTTCCCAGCACCCTTTAAGGGGAAAGGGGGCCACTGCAGGGGGACTGTTATACTTGTGCAAGGGAAAAAGGAAGGCGAAAAGATGAGGGCAGATCGTTTAGCTCTTTGGTCCTGTGGGCCCCGGGAAAGGGGTTTTCAAGATGGACAAAAGGGGGTTTTTGGGCAGGGAAAACAACGAGTGGCTGACCTCGGTGGGGCTGCTACTGTTTTCAGGGCTTCTGCTTTAGCCTTTTGAATTTGTTTTGGGACAGGGGCCGTAGCGGGGGTCAATCTTTTCTTCCTGGGCCCCCTTGGGTATTGGACATAGACCCCCGCCCCCCATTTCGAATGGGATCTCTGCAGAACCCTTGGTGTAGACATGATCCCCCGGACTCTTTGGGAACGGGTATGGAGGGGTTCAAAGGGGGAGGGGCTTTCCTTTTAGGGCCCTTTTGGGGAAAATTTTGGCCCCCAAAACCCCAAAGGGTGCTTCACTGGGGTGAAGGGGGGGGGTTCCTTTTTCCAGGGGGGGAAGGCAAAACACCCGGGTTTTTCCTTTGGGGCAAGGCAGGGAAAAATCTTGAAGTTGCCCCTTTTAAAGGGCCTGCCCCTGGTGTACGAACTCCCCCCTCTTTCCCGACCTTTTGTTTGGGTGGGACAGTCTGTCTTTCAAGGGGGGGCCTTGCAGGCCCCTTGAACTTGGGAGCCCTGGGTCAGGTTTTTGCGTCTCTGTGGGGTCCTCAAGGGCTGACTCTGTGATGTTTTCAAGCTCCAAGATTTTGGGGGAAATTTTTATGGCTCCTGTGTGAAAACGGGGAGCTTGATTCTGAAAAAAGCTGAACCCCTTTTAAAATTGGAAAATTTTGGGTTTTAGAGCCCCATGCATCCCGGGGCCCTACTCCACACTGGCCTACTCTACCCGTGTACAGTCCCCCTGAGGGGCGGGGTTTTCCCCCCCCCAGTTTTTCCGCCCCGCTTCCTCATAGGGGGAAGGGGTACAAAATTTTCTCTTAATTCTGTTTTCCTCTGCTTGCTTCGTCCCCGTCCCGCTTTTATCAAAGGGGACTCCCAGGTACGTTTGGGGGTTTTTTTTAAAACAAGCAGAGTTTGTTTCCCTTGAAAACCAGGGTTTGGCCCTTTTGTTCTTTTGGGGGGAGAGGCTGAAAAAAGGTCCCGTGGTCCCTTTTTGGGATTAAAATTTTATCAGCCCCGGTTTTTTTCCCGCTTTCGAGAAAAATTTGCGCCTGCCCGTAGCCTGTAGTTTGGGAGTTGTGAGGGGGCCTTTCCGGGGCACCATAGGAAAGAACACTGCAAAATTTTGGCTCCTTTGGGCTTTGCGGGGGCACTTTTCTGACGATGTCGTTGAAAAAAGACAAGGAAAAAGGTAGGCTTTAGGATACCTCCTTGGGGACTCCTTCCTCAATTTCATTCTTCCGACCCGGGAAAAATCTGGGGGACAAGGACTCGGGGCCCTTTCCCATTTTTCCCGGTACTGCGAGATCCATTTGGAACCCAAAAGCCCGTCACACCCCTCTTTTGGAGTTTTTTTCCCCCGGCCATCCTTCCAGACTTTGTCGTACGCCTTTTTCCCTGTCATCCACACCCCAGGTTTTGCTGTTGTCCTGGAAGCCAACCCGGGCTTTTTGGACCCATGTTGGTCCCCCTTTGATCCTCAGTGGGGAAATGAATTTTGGCAAAGCCTGCCTTTTCTCTTGGAGTGAAGAAGTTGGTTTTTTCTCCCGGGGCCAAACTACCGCGAATTTTATCATACGCCTAGGGGCTTTCCCACGCAGCCCGATAGGGGTGATGGGGCGATAGCTGTCAGCCCTAAATCTGTCTTTGGGCCCCTTTTTAAGTATGGGGACCATATCAGCTTCTCGCCAGCATGTGGAACATGGGCCCCCTCTTCCCAATGTTGTTAAGAGGGGCAAGGAGTTTGGTTTTTTTGCTTTTGGTGCCCCGGTGTTTGGGGCATTTTTGTTGGGGACCCTTTTTTCAGGGCCCCGGAGATGTTTTTGGGCCTGAAAAGAAATTTTCGGCTTCTTCTAATTCCCTTTTAGTTTTAAAGGCCTTTTCCATGGAATCAGGTTGGGCTTGGGCATTTTGATATTCTTTATTTCATCATGGACTTGTTGTTTTTTGTCCTCTGTCACAGGGGATGTTGCTGGGGGGCTTTAAAAGCGCTATGAACAGTTTCGCTGCCTCTCTCCCTGTCCCAACCCCTGATCTTTTTTCGGTGACAGGGACTAACCTTTTCTTTTTTAAAAATTTTCCCCCTTTGGGGTTTTTGTCAGTTTCCAAAATTTTTTGCCATCTCTGTCAATGGGGGGGGGGGGGGGGGTTTTTGCTTTTCTGTTTTCCCCCCATCCAGCTTTTTCTTGCAGCTTGGGGGTAAGGCCTTTCGTATTTGGCAGGCCCGGCCCTTTTTGAGTTTATGTTGGTTTTTTTTGTGTTGGGTTGTTTTTTCCCCCTCCTCTCTAGTCCTTGTCACTTTATCTTTAACCCCTGCAGTTCTTTTTGTCCAAAATGGGGCCCGAAATTCTTTTGACGACCACCCTGGAATTGTCTCTGAAGGGGCTTTTTATGAGGCTTGGTTTTAAGTTTTTGGGGGCTCTTGATTGTTTAATCGTCCCCTTTTGATGGGCTTACAATACCGTCAGACACGGATAGACTGGCATATTGTGAGAAAAGAAAACAATATAAATACTTGTTAAGAGATAAAGCAGCTGGACACAGGGAGAGGGTGCTGTTGACGCTACAAGAAAAAATGAATGATCCGAAAGTTTTCTGGGCTACTGTGAAGTCTTATGTTTCAAAATCTTCCGCTTCAAATGAAATTACTAAAGAGGAGTGGTATAATCATTTCAACAATGTATTCAATTCACTGCCTGTTGATGGTAACGATATTGATTCCTTTGACATTGATGGCTATGATAGTAATGATGATGTTGGTTTCCATGATGGGGAACAGGTTGATGACGATATTATTGAAGCTTTAGAAGATGATAATATAGATATTCTTGAGCGAGACATAAATAATGATGAAGTTTTGGAAGCTATAACAGCACTAAAAAAGGGTAAGGCTTCGGGACCAGATGGTATAATTGGTGAATTTTTCAAAAACCCGTCAACACAAATAATACAATTTCTTGTTAAATACTTCAATTTTCTTTTCACGTCTGGTTCATACCCTGATGTATGGATGGAGTCTTTAATCCAACCATTACATAAAAAAGGTGATACTGCTGTCCCAGATAATTATAGAGGTATATCCTTGCTGAATATAAGTAGTAAAATTTATAGTTTTATTTTAAATAAAAGACTCTCAAACTGGATAGAACAAAAAGAATTAATTCATGAAACCCAAGCCGGCTTTCGAAAACATTACAGTACAATTGATCAGATCTTTACTTTAACAGCGTTAGGTCAAAAGCAGTTAGTTAAACGCAAGAAATTGTATGTTGCTTTCATAGATTTTAAGAAGGCGTTCGATTCGGTGATAAGGGAAAGGCTTTGGATTGTTTTGAAGAAAAATAAGATAAGGGGTAAAATGTTCAATGCAATAAAGAGCATGTATAATGTTGTAAAAGCTAGGGTTAGAGTAGGAGGAGATGTTTCAGAAACATTTATGTGCCCTCTTGGCCTTAAACAAGGAGAAATATGTAGTCCTGTTTTATTTTCCCTTTTTATTAATCATTTAGCTGAAGAAATTACACGAACAGGAAAGCATGGTGTTCAACTTAATCCCGATTTCACAGAAATTTTAATCCTCCTCTTTGCAGACGACGTTGTGCTAGTTTCAGATACTATAAACGGATTACAAACTCAACTAAATATCTTGTGGAATGTGTCCAAGCGATTAGGACTAATTGTGAACCTTGAGAAATCTAATATTGTTATATTTAGAAATGGTGGTTATGTTTCTATTCGTGAAAGGTGGAAATATGGAAATGAAACACTTTCGATTGTAAATATGTATAAATATTTAGGTATATTCCTTTCTACCCGTCTGTCATATACACATTCTCTTTTGGATTTGTCCAGTCGTGCAAAAAAAGGGGTAATTGCAATATTTCGTATTTTATGGTCAATTGGTAATTCGTCTCCTGCAGTATTTTTCAAACTGTTTGATGGCCAAATACAGCCCATGCTGACGTATGGGGCTGAGATATGGGGTATAAGAACAAATCTTCAGCCAGTTGAATCTGTTCATCTTTTTTCTTTAAAAAGGTTTCTCAATATAAAAATACATTCTTCAAATATACTAGCTTATGGTGAGACTGGACGATATCCACTTTTTGTAAATGTTTATGTTAAATGCCTGAAATATTGGTTACGCATTCTGAGAATGCCTCTGAATAGGTTACCACTTAAAGCATATAACATGTTACTAACTCTGCAGAATCAAGATAAAGAAACTTGGGTGTCCTCCATGCGGAATCTTTTATATCGTTATGGTTTTGGACACGTTTGGGAAAGCCAAGGTGTCGGAAACTGCAATTCGTTCATATCAACCTTTAAAAATAGACTAATAGAGTGTTATAAGCAGGAATGGCATTTTGACATAACAACAAGAGATAGATTCTCTTTTT
>JAMYXO010000411.1:0-7500 GCA_033310375.1 Conus canariensis | reverse complement strand
TCTAATTGCAAAGTGAGACGACTGCAGGCGAAAATCTAAACAAATCTTAAATAAATGTTAGCGAACAGCCCAGAGAAACGTGGACAAACGAGTCACAAGACAAAACACAACGCGTTTCGACCTCTTAGGTCTTCTTCAGGTGAGTCACAAACGATTAAAATAACGAAAATTCACTTAGCTTTGATCGCTTCAGGTCGCTTCAGAGTTCAGCGCAAGGAAGAAGGCGTTCAACCATGAGAGTAAATGAATGATCGGTACAAAGGGCAGGTAAACAAGTTCTCAGCCGCTGTCAAATAACTTATCTAAGATTTCCTCCTTGCGCTGAACTCTGAAGCGATCAAAGCTAAGTGAATTTTCGTTATTTTATTCGTTTGTGACTCACCTGAAGAAGACCTAAGAGGTCGAAACGCGTTGTGTTTTGTCTTGTGACTCGTTTGTCCACGTTTCTCTGGGCGGTTCGCTAACATTTATTTAAGATTTGTTAAGGTAGAACTAGCTAACCAATTTAAAACTGTCGTGCCAAGAAATGTACTTAGATTCTCTTTCTAAGCCATCCAGGGAAATCCAGAACTGGCAATATATCAGGCCAATGGTACACGCACAAAATGAAATAACGCAGTTCGATTGATTTGATCAGGTCTGCAAGCTTACATTCATCAACGAAATTCATTCTGCTCTGGGATTTATAGTTGTCAGTCACATTTACTCTTTTGATATTACAATTATGTGGGAATGTGAGTAATGCACTGAAAAATGTCATCTGTACAACTTTCTGAATATGCCTACATTATGAAAATAAATGCTGAAACACTGAGCGACCAAAGAAATTTAACAAGCACTAATCTAACGAGTCTTGAGGCACCCATTTTTTTTCAGACAAGACAAACAAAGAAACCTAAAAAAAAAAAAAAAAAAGCAACAATCAAAAATACCCACCATGAGAGTAAATGAATGATCGGTACAAAGGGCAGGTAAACAAGTTCTCAGCCACTATCAAATAACTTATCTAAGATTTCAAAGGGAGGGGTCGAAAGAAGGGTGCGGGGAATGAGAAAAGACGGGGTGAAATGAGGATGCTAAAATAAAACAACCATACCTAAATCGCTTTAAAATGCAAGACATAGGGTACCTGCCTCCAACACTATTTTAAGGAAATCCACTGATTACTCATGTTAAGAATCCTTCAAGTTGTACCCTAAATGACAGATTGGAGCTTGGATAGAAAGGGTTCAAGAGAAAGAATCCTTTTCGACACAGACGTTTTTTTTAAGGGTGGTAAGCTGGATAGCAAGTGCTAGTGATCTGCTCCTTATGAAGACTTTATCGGGCTTACTCCTCCTGGCTTTTGATGCCCAGCTGGTGAGAGACATCCAGAACATCTCATCTTCATGGAGTATCACTTTATTCAGAGGCACTTTCCGGTAAGAGGTGTATTCACTCCGAGCAGGAGAGACCAATTCCACTAGGGTGAAGGAGACATATTTCTCTTGGGCAAAACAGACACATTCTCATGGGCAAGACGGACAAATTCTTCTGTGACAACAGAGACACATCTGTCTTGGTCAAGAGAGACGTGTTCTTCCTGGTCAAGAGAGACATGTTCTTCAAAGCCTAGGGAGATTATGTCCCATGGGTAGGAGAGGTATTCCTCATGGGCAAGAGAGACATTTCTCATAGCAAGAGAGACATATTATCTTCGTGTGCACGAGAGACAAATTCTTCGTAGGCACAGCTGAGACATACTATTTTCTATGTGCAAGAGAGACATGTTACTCGGAGGCAAAGAGAGATACATGGCTTTTCGTGTGCAAGAATGAATCATCCATCACGTGCAAAAGGAATAGACGCCTTAGTGACCATAGAAAGAGTCATCTTCCTCATGGGTAACAGAAACATATTATCCTTTGTGGCCAAAGGAGACGTATGTTTCATGGGCAATAGAAATATATTTCTCATGGACAAGGGAGGCATAGTCCTTGCATGCAAGAGAGACATATACCTCTTAGATAAGATATGCATATTCCTGATGGGCAGGTTAGAGACACCCCTTGAAAGTTAGAAAGTTAATCTGTGGTTACCAGCGATACATACTCCTCATGCGGCCAAGAGAGATGTCATCCTCATAGCAAAGAGAGACAGATTCCTCCCAGGCAACAAACATAATTATATTCCTCATGGGCAAGATAGACATATTCTTCAGAGAACTATAAAATAGGCATTCTGGCTCATCCGGCTCCGCCCAGCTCCAACCGGCTAAAGCCGGTTTCGCTGCTGCTCCACCGGATTACCCAGAATGCCTATTTTATAGTTCTCTGGTGGGGAATTTAGCCGCCTAAATTTATACAATGCCGCGTGACGGCTAACGCCTGCACTAAACGACGCCGGTGGGGAATTTAGCCGCCTAAATTTATACAATGCCGCGTGACGGCCTGCAGTAAACGACGCCCTTACTCCGTTATGTGTAACTCGACACGAACCAGCAAACAGTGTGACGCTTCGACTCGGCAATTATGCAGTTGGGTAAGCTGTGACCTAGAATTAGTAGAGTAGCAAACCCTTCAGAAGTGAAGAGGAGTTGTCTCCCCGGAAAAGAATGTAACAATTAATTGTGTTTTATCCTTTATGAAAAAAAAATCGTCATTAAGTCGTTCTAGGTTCTTATTCAAGTCGGCATCACGTTCTTATTCAAGTTCTTATTTAAGTTCTTAACAAGTTTTTATTCAAGTTCTTATTTAAGTTCTTAACAAGTCAACATCAAGTTCTTAACAAGTCATCATCAAGTTCTTAACAAGTTATTATTCAAGTACTTATTCAAGTACTTATTCAAGTTCTTAACAAGTCGTCATCAAGTCGTCATTAAGTTCTTATCAAGTCGTCATTAAGTTCTTATCAAGTCGTCATCAAGTTCTTATCAAGTTCTTATTTAAGTTTTCATCAAGTCGTCATCAAGTCGTTATCAAGTTCTTATTCAAGTCACTTATAATTATTTATTAAGTTCTTGAAATATTACTGCATATCAAATGGATCAAAATGAGATTTTGTTGTTGGCAGTTCTGGTATTCTTTTTTGTTCAGATTTTGTATTTAGTGGCTGAGATTTTTTGGACTGCTTTGGTTTTTGCTGTCTTTCTTTATATGTTTTATAAACGTAATAACCACCCCCACCAACAGCAATGACGCCAAAAATGCCAACTCTTTTAATCCAAATAATCCATGATGGTGTTGCGGGACTTGAAACAACTTGTTCTTGTTGTGGCTCTGGCACAACTGGTGTTTTTTCATTATGAGTTATATGTTGTAACTCTAATTTTCTTTTTTTGTTCCACTCTGCTAATTTTTTCCCTGCTTCAACGCGCCCAGGATTCTTTTCACGGGTCACTTTCTCCATCAACGTTTTCTGCTCGGTCATTTTTAAGGGAAATAAAATCTATATGATTAAACGTAATTAACCCCATAATTACTGGCGACAATAATGTTCCAAATCTGTAATATAGATCACATCCTAGAGACTCTAATGACTTTGTTAAAACTGGATCCTGCGTTAAATCATACATAAAATCTTGTTCAGAATCAATGGGCACAAATCTACTAACTAGTTTAGTGTACAAACTAAGAACAGTTTGTCCGACACTTTTGACCATTCTTGACCCCAGTTGCGCTTCATACCTGTTGTGATACTTTACAATGTCTTGCGGCGACATCTGTTGAATCTGTTCTATGCTGAATTCATTTCCGAGGTACTGTTTTGTTTTTCCACACGCCGCCAAAGAATACAGCCTTTCCTTTTGGCGCATAATAGCTTGGTCATCAACTTGATTATTTGTAAGTTCAGGAAGTAAATCATCGCAGTTCATGTTTTATTAATAATAAATATTATTTTATTTTTAAAAAATGAGCACCGAAAAAACTGTTGCCAACCTCGTATACCATTCTGCTGTTATTGGAGGTCTAAGTGTAGGATACACAATGCTTGGTAAAAGCTTGTTAAGAATAAAACCAGCAGATCTTGGCAAGCTAGATTTTGAAGACTCAGCAAAGTTGATTGCTGTCATTACAGCTTCGTTTGCTACGAAAGATTTTCTAGTTAAGCAAGGAATAATTCCAGAAAATATAAATATGTAAAAAAAAAATACATTTATAAAAATGGCTTCACTCGTAATGATGATAGGCGGCGCAGTGGTCAACGTGCTTGCTTTCAGCGGAAGTAATTACGCGTTTAGTAAACTACAAAATAACGATGAGAGAAAAAGACATAACAGAGCTATGGAGCAACTAGCCGCTGCACAAGACACCTATGAAAAGCAAAGAATGGAGCAGTTAGATTTTATTAACGACAGACTTAAACAACAGGGACATGCAGCTTACACATTTAAAGATGTTGACCAGGCAATAAAAGAATATTTTCTAGTAACAGGCAAACAAGTTGAAACATTGCCCCCACCAAAATTCAGCGACTTTTATCAACCATCAGAAAAACAAAAGATGCAAGAAATATTGTTTATTGTCTTTGGCATGACCGCTGTGTATTTTGTTGCACAAAGTATTGGCTGAATAAAAATGAACAAGATCTATTATTCGCCAAAAGGATATTGGAAGGGAATCACAGCAATTAAAAAGCTAAGCCAAGCAGCGGGAGTCAGTGAACAAACAGCAAAAGAATGGTTATCTAAACAAGCGATTTGGCAAATTTATCTACCAGCGCCTAAAAAACTACAGAGACCACACTTTGTGAATATAACTCCAAACGACACCCATCAAATGGATCTTCTATATTTACCCCATGATACAATCAGACGAAAAAGATTTAAGTATGCACTTACAGTCATTGATATAGCTTCAAGATACAAAGATGCGGAACCATTAACACAAAAGAGTGCTTCTGCTGTTGCTGTCGCTATACAACTGATATATCAACGAGGCCCTTTAACTTATCCTCGCATGATTCAAGTTGATGATGGAAAAGAATTTAAAGGTCAAGGGATTCAATTATTGTTAAAACATAGAGTTACCATTAAAAGAGGCATTCCGGGTGTTCACAGATCACAGGCTTTGGTTGAAAACTTTAACAAACAGTTATCTGAAAGACTTTTCTCCTACCAGTATCACAGAGAGCTGATTGACAATTCTCGCAACACAGAATGGGTAAAAAGACTGCCCTCAGTTTTGCGCGCAATGAATAATGAAGAATTTAATGGGCTAAAACCAGTACAAGCAATCAAAACCAAACAAATAAGTGTTGCTATTGAAGACTCATCCAGTAAACTATTACCATTTGGTTTAAAAGTGAGATACCTTTATTCACCGGGAGAAGCGGAAGGGGACACTCGCATCAGGGCAACAGATCCAGTTTGGAGTGTTGATCCATATGAGATAAAAAAAATTGTGAAAATGAATCCGCCAGTGTATTATTTACGAGAAACTGACACAACAAAACGACCAGCCCCCCGAAGATCTTTTGTGAAGGAAGAACTGCAGATAATCCCACCAGACACAGTTCCAGTCGCTTAGTTAATTTAGGCAAAAACATTTGAGTTTAAAATGGAAGCTCAAAAGAAAAAAGAGTTTTCAAAATTAATACGTCAATTATCTGCTTATAATATTATTATCAAAAACAAATATTTAAGAACATTGACAATCTTATGCCAGACAATCGCTTACTACCCCAATCCCTAGATTCTGATATTTTGATATGGAAAAATCAAAATGATAAAAAAAATTGAAGCACATTTAGCAGTAATGAATAATAATGATTTGGCTATACTGGATAATGATATAGTTGAGCTTCTGATAACACTTGACCAAACAGAAACTCCATGAAGACATATGATTATACTATTCTCCAGTGCCCAATTGCATATGAATACTCTGGATTAACAAATACTCTTTTCGTGTTTGTTCTATCTAATGACTTCTTTGTTACAACAGTTGTGTTAATCTCATGTAGATTAGATCGTAGTTTGTAATTGTCATGATGAAAAGTCTTTTTATTGAACAATGCTTCTTTGTAGTTGTCATGTGATATGTTTGATTGCACAACACTACGAGATATTCCCTTTGCTTTTTTGACAACTTTTTTTTGGCTTGAAAGACTGTACATTTTTGACCTTTAACCAATAAACTCCTTGATCACACCTCCAGATAATTCATCCTTCATCTTACCTAAAACCTTCTTATTAATAACTGAATGCAAAGGTGAATCTTTAGGGTAATCAGATGTGTCGTACCATCCAGCATGCTCTTTTGCTACTTCTAATTCCATGTCTTTGTAAAAATCTTCAGTAGGGATGTCGATTACAAAGGAATCTGTATCTGTGTACAGAACTCTGGACTCTGGATACAAGGGTTTAAAGTAGTCGTAAAGAAATTCTAACATCAAAAGCTTCGACAGCTCTAAAACAGTAAACCCAATAAAAACAGGTTTGTCCAATTTGACTTTCTTTTTTTTCATCATTATTCCAAAAAGCTGATCATGAAATTTTCTAAAGTCTTGGTAGTTGGGTTTTGACACCAGCTTAATTGCATCGTTTTCTCTAGTGACCAATCTGACATCTTTGCGCTTGTGCGGATTTTCCATAGTCTTTCCAAAACAGCTGTTGTTCATCAACTTGAAAAAGTCTTTTTCTGAAGCATCTGCGGATTTAGTTCTGAGATCAGTGTTCTTCATGATGTATGGTTTCATGAACTGTTCTTGATCAAATGCAATTATACGATGAACTGCTGTTAACTTTAAACCATGTCTTAAATAAAATTGAAGAAGTCTGTAATGACAGACATAATTTTTTTTGTCACGAAGATTAGGCACAAGTTTAGGCGGTTCTGTCATTGACACCTTTAGGGTTTCTGCCGCTAATGGATAGTCATTATGGTAATCATGAAGTTCATGAGGATATTCTAAATCAACTTCTAGAATAAAGCCCTGTTGTTGATCAGCTTCTAGACTCTGAAGCCATTTTAAAAACTTTTGAATGTCTTTTACACCTCCTGTGTACATTTTAAAGTTACGTAATGGAAGTGATTGACTCATAGCCCAACCATACAGATTGTTTGCATCTAAATACATAAGATAGTTAGACTTCCTACTTGGATCATAGTTGTCTAAGTATTTGTTGTTTGCTTTACAGTAATGGTGAGACGCCATACTAATTCCGCCACGCAATCCGTTTTCAATCATCTGAAGCATTGGTAGGTCAGACAACAGGTCAATCTGTACACCTGTATATTTTAAGAAAGCATCCCAACTCATCCCAGGCGCAGAAATATAATGCGCAGGATCTAGACTATAATGTTTCATGCAGGTCTTTCTGTAATTTTCAAAGATATCCGCCAACAAACAAGTATCCGCCATTAAATAGGAATCATGATAGTCTCCCATTGTTTTACACTCTAATTTCTGCCACGCTTCTTGAGCATGCTGGTAATCGCAGTCACTGATATCTTTTCCTCTAAGACTAGAAAAGAACGCACCTTTAGGCGGAAGGCTGGGTTATCAAACCTTTCCCAA
>JAMYXO010004116.1:0-18191 GCA_033310375.1 Conus canariensis | reverse complement strand
CTCAACGTGGGGCCTAAAAAGGTTCTGGGAGTTTTTAGAATACAAAATATATATAAAAACAAATAGTAAAAAAACACTGAAAAGCAGTGGATGTTTCGTTTGGTGTAAATAGATTGGGGATATCCTAAAGACAAATACTTATACTTTAAACCTTTACTCATATTATAAGGAAAAATGTCTATCAGTGTCTATAAAAAGACCCCTATCTCACCCCCCCCCCCCCCCCCCCCCCCCCCCCCCCCCCCCCCCCCCCCCCCCCCCCCCCCCCCCCCCCCCCCCCCCCCCCCCCCCCGGTGGGGGGAATTTGGTTTTAGCGCCCGTGGACTCCCGGCTGGGAAAAGGTTTTGGGGTTCCCGAATCCCATCAGAGCCCTGTGGGTTTTTCTGCCCCCCCGGCCCTCCCCCCAAAGACCCCTGAGTTTCCCTAGGGGCCCTCAGATGGGAAGACTGGGACCACACGTTAAAGTTTCATCCACTTAAGGGGGAATGTGTTTCTGGGGAGTGTTGCTAAAATTTTCCCCTGATCAACACTCCCAGGTCCCCGGTATCTTCAGGCCTGGTTGTTCCCGGGTTATATTATAAAAGGGAAAGTGTAGAGTACACCCCTGTCATGAAGGCCCCAGACCGAAAAGGGAAATCCGTAGAATCATCTTAATCATCCCATTCTCATCGCCCAGCTTTAAAAAAAAAAAAAGTCTCAGTTTCTGTGGCCCTTCAGCCCTGCTCCCCATGGTGACCTCAATTTCGATGTCCTCCCCAAATCTGGGGCCCTTTGGGTTTTGGGTTTCCGTGGGGGTCCCCGGTATCGGGGGGTCCATGGGGGCTGTCGTTGGGGAACGGACTTTGGGGGCCCGCCCTCCGGAGGGAGACCTCACTCACCCGGCCCCGGACTAAGCAATTATTTTTTGTCAGTAGGGGGCTTAGTAGCTGGTGTCCTGCTATGTTAAAATCAGAACGGGCCCGCCATGAAACCACCGAATTTGACTGGGCCCACCAGTGCATTTGTTTTCCTCCGGGGGGTTTGGCCTCTTGACGACTTGACATTGACTGCCCCCCTGTGGATTCCCTTTTGCCGGGGCTGCGGGGGGCCGTTTGGGGCTGTGACTGTGGAAAAGCATGTCGGAATGAGCCGGCGTGGATGCACTGCCTCTGAGGTGGCCCCCCAGAGATTGGGACAGCAAAAAAAAAAAAAAAAAAAAAAAGACCCCTACCCTCCTTTTTCTTTACAAATAAATATTTGACAGAGGAATCAAACTAAGAGATGTTAGATACTTATCTTGGTTACATATATATTGATGGATAAACTTTATTTTCTTTGCTTGTTTGTTTGCTTAGCCTCTGCCTTATTCTATATACTGCCTATGGGTTCTAAGTATATGCGTGACATAACTATGTATATGAGGTGTTATGCTGTCCACTCTCTTCGTCCTCTCTGTAAACATTTCTCCCTCTACTATATTCCGCACACACACACACTCTGTCTCTCCCCAAACCACTCTTCTGTGCTGCTTTGTCGCCTTCTGTCTGCCTGCTATGTCTGTCTGTCTTCCCCCCCCCCCCTCTCTCTCCTTTCTATCTGTGTTCTTTTATTATCCACAAGCCTGTTGCACTATTACTGCAGCTTGCTGTGTTATAAGTACTTACATACCTCCTCATATAAAACCTCTGTTGCACTATACGGCAGTGTGTGTTATAGTATTACATACCTTCATATAACAACCTCATGTTGCCCACTAATACTGCCAGTGTGTGTTAATAGTACTTACATACCCTCCTCATATAACAACCTTGTTTTTCCCCCCCTTTTTTCCCCACCCCTTCCCCTGCCCCCCCCCCACCCCCCCCTTTCCTTGCCCACTATACTGCATGTAGTGTGTTCATAGGACTTACATTCCTCCTCATATAACAACCTCTGCCCTGCACATATTAACTGCAGTGGTGTGTTATAGCGATCCTTTTCATACCTCCTCTTTTAATAACTAGGCTGACCACCACTATTTACTGCTGTGTATGGGTTTTGTAGGACTTCAAGATCACTCCTCCTAGTACTACCGTAGGCCTGACACGATTCTGCAGTGTCGTGTTTATGAGCTGACTTACATGACCTCCCATTATATTAGACCTCTGTTGCACTATATCTGCATGTTGGCTGTGTTATAGGACTTAACAGACCCTCCTCTTTTAACATACACTCTGTTGCACTATACTGCCAGTGTGATGTTATTGCGACGTACAGAACCTCTCAGATAACAACCTCCTTGTTGCCCACGAGTACTGCAGTGTGGGCTTATGCCCGATTTACTGTATCCCCTCCTAATATAACAACCCTCTGCTGCCCATGCTATACTGCTGTGAGTGTTAGAGTTACTGTACTAGACCTGCTCATTTGTGTTTTGAGGTGTGTTGCTTTTTTTGTTTCTATTAACGCTGTCGGCCCTCGTTTACTGGCAGGGTCGGGTTTATACGGATCTGAACATAACACACTACTCATTTTAAACATCCTTCTGCGGCTCTTTACCTTGCCACAGTAGTGTGGTTATTGCGACTTACATGAACTCAGCTGATATAATCTATCCTCTGCGGACACGTATACTGCAGTGTGTGGTATATAGAAACAACGTTACATACCTCCTCAATATTAAAACCTCTGCTGCACTTACTGCAGTGTGTGTTATAGTACTTACACATACCATCCTCTATGGTAAGTACTACTGGCGTTTTGACTCATTCGAATAAAATATGTCTAGGTGACATGGTGCGCGGGGTGGGGGGGTAAAAAACCGGTAACCTCGTGCTCGGGTTCTCACATATTTTGAATACTAGATAATTGCAAGAGTAATTAACTGATCTCTTGTTTTTGTTATTCATTTTGTGTGTCTCTTTGATAGGCACCAGCACATGGTTGTGACGTGAGTGGGGTACATGTCTTACACTCTTGTTGATTGGGTCTTTCCACACTGATACCTTCGGGTCGGTGGTGCATTTCGGAACGTAGTTGTTAATGCTAGGATTTTATTTATGATCCTGGTGGGTTGATAAGAGGTTCAATGATGGCTGGGGGGGGGGGGTGTATATTCACACTGGGGTACCTATTTTTGTCAGAGGTCGCACTTTTATTGGGATAGTGGTAATTGTTTTTGCGTTTGGGGAGGGGGGGGAGAGAGGGGTGGTGGAGGTGGGGGTGGGGTTGCAGTAGCTGAATGATATGGGGGGAGATGAGGGGATCCTGGGGATCATGGCACTTAGTGTGTGTGGGTTGGGTGTGTGCTGTGTGTGTGGGTTTTTGTTGCCGTCTGGCGTAACGTAAGAATGTATCAAGTGGCTGGGTGGTTTGGGTGGTTGGTCTTGTGTTGTTTGTTGCGTGGTGTATGTGTGTTTTGACGACATTCAAGTCCAAGTGACAAAACAGATAAAGCTTTCGTGTTGGTTGCACTCTGAGTAGTGCCACGTTGCCCAAATAAAAAAATATATGGAAGAAGAGGTTGGTTTTTTGGTTTTTAGGGGCGGGGAAAAATAAGAACAGAAAAATATATAAAGATTATATTACCGCCCTTACGGCTGCACCTCCCAAAATTTGTTTCGATGATGGACAGCTTTGTTTCGTTCAACAGACACCTTTGTTACTCTCCAGATCCTTTGTTCACCAGGACCCTTTTCGTTCCACACACCCGCCAAGACAGACTTGACTGCCTGGTGGAGATAGGCTGAGGTTTTGGAAGATGGGAGGGAGGGTCGCCCTTTGTAATCTCCACAACACTCATGGGTTTGGATATTCCTTCTTGTTTTCCACATGGCCTTGCTGTTCATTCTTAGTCAACCGGCACAGAAACACAAATTAACTAGAGTAATCCAGCATACATGGGTTTAACCCTGTAAATACCAAACACACATCTGAGTACGCTACATTCATCACTTGCGTGCCCATGCAGTATCACAACACTTATGCTCATATGCCACCACACCAATCAACATCCTCTCCGACCACTTCTAAGTGCTACACTTTGGACGTCGGCTGACCACGTCCGGACGTCATCTGCATCAGTTAATAACTGTGTGTGTTTGAGACCATTGCACCACCATTAGGTGGAAAACCGATGGTTTGGGTCTATACTTATATATATCATCATCATATACTATATATATATATACTATCTTATCAAGGTCAAGACACAGGGATACAATTGGAACGGAGGCAGGGCAAGACAGAGACACTTGCGCACATGAGAAAACAACCAACATCACAAACCTCCACTGTGGACCGAACAGGGCACAGGCTGCCGTGACACACCCCCCCCGTTCTTTCCAGCAGGGCAACGTCCCCATCCAACTTCGATCCTCTCTACCTCACCCCCCCAAGTAAAGACAGACAATTGCTATCACACCTAGTCTCATCATTCAGCTCTTCCTCTTCTGTCTACTGTCTGTAGTTTTCTGTTGGGACACCTACATAGAAAACACAAAAAAGAGTAATTGCAGAAACCACATAATCAATTTTGTTATCGCTTGTAAACCACACACACACACAAACATACTACCTCACACAACACAACACTTACACGCAGCTGACGCATGCACACATAACACACCCTTCTCATCACCTCATCACAGGCCTCTCCATAGTCCGGATCGTACTCAGCAGCTCTTGCAACACGCTGCACAGAAAACAGAATGAGCTAGGATATGTCCCCTACACTATGTTTGCCCTGCTTGACGGTACAATAGCGTCCGCCCAGGAAGATTACATATAGTGTCGTGAAATCTGACATTCAAGTAGTCCGCCCAGAAATCCTGCAGACAACTTTGTTCCTCGAGGGTGACATTTAACTGACTAAAAAGCGGCGAACAACGTGATTTAACCAGAATTCTCTTATTAAGTCTTGGTTTTGATTCCTAGATCTGTTGCCCCATGCAAACCAATTGCCTAGATGATTTTATTTTTCTACTTTATCATTCTTCTGGCCCAAAAAAACAGTATGTATATTAATGTAAGTTAGAAGGCAGGTCTCCCACCAATATTAACTGTCTTTTTTGAGGAATATTGAATTCAGATTTAGAATTGAAAATTATAAATCATATTTAACAACTGTTCCTATGGACTTCCAGACATAATGGCCTTCTGCATATGAGACCCCTCAGTCTTGATGCGTAACATGTTTTTTTTGTCCGTGTGAATGGATGTTTAATGCAATATATGATTACAAACGAATGCACTAGACTAAACATACAATATTTCTGCTCCCTTGCTGATGACAGTCTATGAGGCTCATTGTAATGTACGCATTATGTGGCTAAGGTGGGGTTTTTTGTTTTGTTTTTTTTTTTTCTCTCAGGTTGCGCGATCATGAGACAATGGTGTTCTGTAGGAATATAGCATCCCTTATTTTGTGTGAACCAACCAATTCTTGTCTTAATGGGTTATACGGGTTTATTGTCATCGTGTGGCCGCGTGTTTGGCTCCTTCCGTCCGGTCCTTCCTCTGCTGCCTATTCTGTTTATCTCACTGATTGTCTCTTATCCTTTCTTTTCTTTTTTTTTTTAAAAATTTTAAAGCATTTGATACACTACATTGAGGACACCTATGCCATTAAGTACAATGCATTGGCGCAACTATGCCTCTTGTTTACTCGGTCCAATGTAATCATGTCTTTAGATTGATATAAATGTGGTTTTATGCTGATAGGCCTAATATTCTTTTTTTTTTGTTTGTGTTATATACTGTCTTTGTCCTATAGTATCTTATGTTTAGCCGTGCCATTTAACTTTTTTTCTGATTTATTTGATGTTGACTGGCCACATTTTCAGTTTCTGCTATATTATATAAAAACAATTTAATAGAAATATTTATAATTGTATAATATTAAAATTTTAAATATTAATAAATAAATTAAGAATGTCCGCAGACCCGTTTTTCAAGCCACTCAGTGTGATGCGTGGTCGCTTTCGTGATAGGTGCCTGTACACGTCCCATGTGCCCAATAGTGGTTGCGTGCTATGCGTGTGCTGTGTAGGCTCATGCTCGCCCATATCGTGTGCCTATATGTTGGTGCGGTTGTGTGTTGTGCGTAGCCTTCATGCTGCGTTGAACACAGTGTGCGCCAGTGGCGCTCGTTGGGTAATCTAAACTTTGGTGCAGCTGCGTGCACATAAAAAGTTAGTCAACTAAATTTTAACCTTTTTTTTTTATTTATTATATAGAGATCGCACACATCTCACATCAACTAACACTCACTTCACATCAATATCTCCTCTCGAACCCACGCATGCTAACGACGCATATGTGGGCTCACCTCGATGCACATTCACCCCATCTCTACCACTAAGGCCTGTAACAAAGCCTGGCATGGGACCACGGGGTCCAGGACGCGGTTGTATAGGTTTATGTATTCGCGAGCACGCGCATAATGAGAGTACCGCTGGATTGACTGCGGCTACTTTGAATATTGAGTCTGTTACAAGGTACATAGTCATTCCCTGTCCGACCATAGGCGGGAATCTTTATTTGGCGCCTGTTCCCTCGCATTGGCCGCGGTCATCGGGGGGGGGGATTCTGATGGGTAACGTGGGGACACGTGCACAGTTGCCCCGGTGTACATGCACCTACTCTCTCTCTACACACAAACATCACTACCGCCCCCCCAACCACCTCTACCCGCCCCTCGGTTACCCCTACCCGCAGCCCCCACCACTCACCCGCCTCCCATCCCCACACCAACCCCCGCATCCCCCCCACCCTCCACGCCTTCCCCCCCCCCCCCACACCCCACCCCGCTCCCCACCCCACCTATCCCCTCCCCCAAGTCCCCCCACCCCAACACCCCCATTTTCCCAATCCTCCTCCCCCTATCTCCGGTTTCCTTGCCGCAGCTGAGGTTGTGTTAAAATTAAAGAATTTCAACTGCGCTGTCAGCTTTTCTATATGACATTGTATAGTAAACAGACAAAGCACATCATCACATCTACACAACACTCACACACACACACTACTCTACACTTCGCACACACATACTCACGCGCACACGCGCAAGCATGCACGAGAGCTTCTTCACCGAGACCTCTCCTTAATAACCTGATTCTTCAGCTGTGTCGACTGCCCACTAGTGTACTCTCACTAGAGCCCTCGTAATTGCCCCGATCTTAGACTGCTGCCTTGTGACAGAGTGTAACTCTCACTGAAGCCGAGCCCCTCCTCTTAATTTGGCCCGATGCTTCAGCTAGTGCTGTGCCCACGAGTACTAACACTGCTGCCCTCTTAGTTGTATCTGCCCGATTCTCAAGCTGTGCCTGTGCACAGTGTACTATCACTGAGACACTCTTAATTTTGCCCATTCTTCAGCATGTTGCTCTCTGTGCCAGAGTACTCTCATCGGTAGCCCCTCTTAATTGCCACATTCTTCTGCTCGGGCCCTGTGCCACTGAGTACTCTCACGAGCCTCTCTTAATTAAGCTCTGAGTTTTCGTCTGTAGATGCGTGTGTTTGACATAACTATCCAGTGCTTTGACCATCTGAAAACACAATGACGGGTTTTCACCATGACCAAGCACACACCTCACTCTGTCTCCCTAGGCCAACCACCCCACCCCACCCAAATCGGCCTTCCCAATGCCCTCACATATACACAACACAACACAACCTTTTTCTGCCAAAGTGCCCAGAAATTCACACACCTTCACCTAGTCTATTCCTGTCCCTTTACCCTCACTCCCTCCCTCCTTCCGTCCCAAGCCACTTTTCAAATCCTGGATTATCCTGTATCCAGTGGGTGATACGACCCTAGTGGTGCTGCTGAAAAGACTGAAGAAAGTGAAGTCATTTCCAATGTCACACTTCAAAGTCATCAGTTACAGAACTGGATGCAAATTCTCTGGTCACAACTGATAAACAAACAGTAAGCTCAGTATATTGACTGCCCCACACATGAGCTTAGCGTCAAGCCAGGAAAAGCCACTTCATACGCCATCACAGTGCCTACTCTACAATGAGTCTCTCTCAAATAGGCCATGCAGCGGAGTACCTTCTTAATCAAGACTGCATGTCGCGTATCTGGGTGCCCCCCCCCCCCCCCCCCCCCGGGGATATAGTAGATAAAAAAGTCCAAATTCCTAACTCACCACCTAGAAAATAGCTACATTACAAGCAACCTGTTTTTTTTTCATTTTTATATTTTGTACAGCTTTTTTTCATTTTTCAAATTGTCTATATTAGTTTTTTTTTGTTTTTTTTTGTTTTTTTGTTTTTATAAACTACACACACTGCCACAGACATGACGAAATGAAACACTTCAAAGCTTTCTAATCAACATAGGAATCTTTTTTTGGCCCATATGTATTTTTCATAATATTTTTTTTTTAAATTTTTTATTTTATAAGTTTTTTTTTTTTTTTTTCAAATTGCTTTAGGTTTTTTTGTTTTGTTTTTTTGTTTTTATAAAACAAATCTACACACACCTCTGACACAGACATGACAAAGTCATCTCTTCTAATAACTTCCTAATCAACATAAGGAACCCAAACCTTTTTTTTTCTCAACAACAAAAAATCAAATATGACATCGCCTTTCTAGTGCCCGACAAAGAAACGAACTATACGTATAAATCTCGCAATCATTGCACTTTCACCCCCATAAATGCAAGTTGAAGGCTGGCTGCCAATCTAACAAAAATGCAAGCCAACAAGGGGGCCAGTAACCCTGCCCCACATTATGCACTACACACTTTCTGCCATGACCAATCAAGCCAAGCCCCTCGTCAGGCCCAGTTGGTACTTTCATGAACATTTACTAAGAAAGTGACACACCAGTGCTATATGCCACCGGCGAATTTTTATAAAAAAAAAAAAAAAAAAAATGGAAAGAAAAACAACAAAAACACGCTTCTGCTGAGCCAGCATTCAAGTATCATTTACCATACTAAAGATAAGTTGTGTGTGTGTGTGTGTGTGTGTGCGTGCGTTGTGTGGTACGTGTGCATGCCCCGCTGCGCGCGTGTGGTATGGGTAGGGCTCTATGCTAGTGTTCGTTGTCGTTGTGTGTGACGTGTTTTGTGTGTCGTGATGTGTGTGTGTGTCGTTTATGTGTGTTGTTGGCCGCATAGTGTGCCTTCTGCCCCCCCAAACAGCGCATTAGGAAAGATGCCCACATTATAGGTTGGCCGTATAAATCTGACTGTTATTACACCAATTGCTGACTGATATCACTGGCGAGAGAACTGTGCGAATGAAACAACTGCTGCCTGACAGATGAGGAGAGAGGAGAGACGATGACTTGTCCGAGGAGAGGAGAGAGATATGAGAGGAACAGTCTGTTTTGTAAGTCCACACACTGAATGGACAGTCAGCCGGACTGATGAGGGGGAAAACACTATGGGGCTCGTTGCGTGATATAAATTAGCTGCCCCAAATGAAGGGTTTGGGGGTATCGCCAACTATGGGTGCATTGGTGGGAGGGTATCTGTGTTTGGTGGTGCCAATCTGATTTTCAATTTTTTTGTTTATCAGATTTGCTTACATTTCTTTTAAACCAATGTCACTTTTAGTTTAGTTGTTTAATGTACTCAGGGTTAAGGATGCCAAACCAAGAATCAAAGTGAACAAGTCGCAAATGGGTTTCAGATCGGAATAGTTGTAGGTAGCAAACAACAGAACCGTTACTGCTGAAGAAAACGGTTATAATGTAACAGGAAAGTACAACGGATTCTCAGATTTCTTTTTCCAAAATCAAAAACAGAAAAGAGTGAAATGGGCTAAAAAAATATAAATGAAATGACAGGCCATGCATTTTTTCTCTATCTTAAGAAAAACATGGAAAAGAAGGTATAAGATGAGAGGAAATTAGTAGTGGGAATTGCGCCGGAAGGAAACTGAAGGGGGGTATTCCCGTGCCACTGCAGGGGCTACGTTGTGGGAGAATAAGAGTTAACGACAATGGTGAAGAAACAGTATGAAGAACTGTGAGCCTATATACTATGCCGGGTGGAGAAATGGGAGAACAGGGTGCGACACACTTATGGGGTTAAGGTGGTATAGTGATGGTGGTTGTGGGTGAAATGTAACACTCATTCAGACTGATTAATCCCTTACCCACCCTCGCCCCCGCGGACAGAAATATGAGTTTATGACAATGCGTGAAGACTACTATTATGACAGAACAGTTTGGGTAATACTATGCGAGCGATGAGAATGGGAAAAGGTGGGACGCAATGAGCGGCGGTAGGGGAGGAGTTTTGGGGAGCGGGCGGGGGAGCGGGGGGGGGAGGGGGGTGTGGTGGATGTTGTGGGGTTAATAATGCGTCCTCGTTGTAAATGTCGGTAACAAGGAGTTGACGCCATAGGCCGCTTAGGGGTGATTCAAGTGATGGTGGGGTCATGTTGGACTAAATGTAACACGGGTGGGACGCATAGGCGGTCATAGGAGGTTATGGAGCTGTCGACGTGGAGCTGGGGGCTGACGGTAAAAGGATCCCCACCCCAACTTTACCTCAGCCGTCCACGGTGGTGCGGCGGGTAAATTTGTAACAACTGGCGTTTGGTGTAGAATAGGGGGTAGGCGTGGGTCACGATCTAACAAAATAAAATTAAATATTCCTCAACAAGTTATCCAAAATAGGGTGACCTAAGGATTAGTTGCCCCTGGTGGTGGGGGGATAAAAATGTAACTCTGGGTGGACGCATAGGGGTTAGGGGGTGATAAGTGATGGTGCGTGAGGGGCTTAAAATGCCTAACACACATTCAGTGGATTTAAAAAATTCAAACTACAAAGCAAAGGCAGAACCCCCCCCCCCCCCCCCCCCCCAATAAAACCCCCCCCCCCCCCCCCCAACTGATAAGAAGTAGTACCAGGGCGTCAGATGCAGAACCGTTCTGCCAGAGGTGGGCCTGGAAAGGGAAAGCGCCGCATCCTCAAATCACAGCCTTATGGAGGGAACCCTGGCAGCAAACAGTAGGGGAACTTAGGGAAAACAGAGCAGAAAGAGATCCTGGCCGACATTGAGTGACAAGTGCAAGCGAGAACCAGCATTAGCAAGTAGGGTCTAGCGAATGCAATGGCCAGACTGGCATGTGCGATGTCAAAAACTAAAACAGCTGAGTGGCAGCTGTCAGGAAATCGACGAGATAAGACAGGTGCTGAACAGTTGTCTGCGCAAATTGATGGGTGTTAACTCCAGAATAAACTAGCAAGAAGTGACACGAAACGTGAGTGGAATTCTGGCGGAAAGACCAGAAGGGTGGGGGCGGGTGCATCTGCCGGGCTCGCGCGAGCGAAGAGTAGACGGCAGACCTTGGCCAAGTCACTAATATTATTGTGTCTCAGAGGTCCAGGGCTTGGTGTGGGTATACGGACTGCACAGTAGGGATTTCAAGAACAGGAGTCTCAGATGATGCGCGTGGGGAAACATTATATAGTTGAGTATAACGGATAAATTACAAAGCTAAGTTGGTATGGAATATATCCTTCTCATTCCATAAAATTGGTGTATGAACCCTGAACAAGGTTGCAAGTCAGAACAGCAGTCAGAGCCCCCGCCCGCCGTGTCACGTTGCGTCAATCAAGCATACTAGAGTTGATCATGGGGCCACGTGCCAACATGTGGTGTAGCCTTGGTGGGTGAAGCACCCAAACCCCCCCACCACAAACAACACCCCCCCCCAAACCAAAACAACCCACCCAACACCAACACCAAAAACCCCAAACAAAAAAAAACCCATAAACCAAACAAACAACCCCCACCCCAATAAAAAACAAACACCCCCCCACACAAAAAACCCCCACAACCAACCCCCCCAAACCCACACAAAAACCCACAACATACCATATCCCCCCCCCACACCCCCCCCCACCCACCCCCCCACCCCAACCCCACCCCCCCCCCCACACCCCCCCACCCCCACCCACCCACCCAACCACCCCCACCCCCCCCCTCCACCACCCCCCCCCCCCCCCCCACCCATCCACCACCTCCCTCACCCACCCCCCCACCCCCACCCCACCCCCATACAACATCAACCACCACCACCCTAACCACAACCCCAATCATCCCCACCAACCCACACTAAACAACAACATACCAAACACATAACCCACAGACCCCCCCCCCACACACCTATCCTAGATACACCCCAATCACCCAAACATACCCATTAAACATAGACCCAACCCCCCCCCACACCCACACTAAACTCTACTCTCCAACTCTTCTCCTTACCCATACCCTCACCTCACACCCACCACCCCCACCCACCCCTCACTCCCACACACCTTCTACAACCATCCCTCTATACTACCTTTCCTCCCAACACAAAACCAACATCCCCTTCCAACACAAAACCCCCACCACCAACCCCACAAACCACCTCCCCAAATAACACCCCCCCCCCCCCCCCCCCCCCCACCACGCTCATATACACACCACATCCCCCTCACTCCCTCAAATTATATCCCAACAAAATCACCCCATACTCTACACACACTCACTCTCTCTCTCCTACTACGCCACATACTAAAACAAATTTATAATACGACCACATCCCATAAGTTTCTATATCCCCTAAACCTCATTAACCATCCACACCCAACCACTTCCCCATCCACACACACCTCATCACCCCTTACCCTATTATTCAACATACACCACTTCCCCCCCACCACCAAACCACACCAACCCCCCAAACCATACCCAACCCCACCATACCACTACCAACCCAACATACACCCACACACCATCCATATAACCACACACCACCAACTCCCTCTTCACTCATCTCCACCAACACCCCCCACCCCCCCCCCAAACCACCCAACCAACCCCACTCTCCCCACTAATCTACACCCTCTCTCCCCCCCCCCCCCCCCCCACCCCTCCACCCCCCCCCCCCCTTCCCCCCATACACACCCCACCACAACACAACCCCCCCCCCCCCCCCCCCCCCCCCCCCCCCCCCCCCCCCCCAACCCCACCCCACCCTCTGAATATACTAACCACATTACTACACCTTTAATGTCTCATCATTCGTTCTTTAACCCATCATTTGTGTGTCACAGTCACACCAAAGATGGTTCTACACCAACCCCATCTTCAGTAGATATAACCTAATTAGTTACATCATCATACATATCATTTCTATCCTGTTCTATAGTGTTGTATCCCCATCATACTACAATATCCACTCCCATCCTACATCTAATTGACCACTTATTGTCATTGTCACTATCATATCTTTATGTTGTAACTTTTCTCATTCTGCTTTCCAGTATCCTATACCACTCTACAAGAGACCTAGAGATAGTATACACAAATACTTACCATCCCCTCAATCCCCCCCTCCAACCCATCCCAGTCATGAGATCTACTCTCGACTCCATCCCATACCCCCCCCCCCCCCCCCCCCCCCCCCCCCCCCTCCCCCCCCCCCCCCCCCCCCTCTCCCCCCCCCCCCCCCCCCCCCCCCCCCCCCCCCCCCCCCCCCCCCCCCCCCCCCCCCCCCCCCCCCCCCCCAACTGTTATTATTGTGCCGTATGTCAGGGTGGTATGGTTCATCGTGGATGGCACGCGAGAAGGTGATGCGTCACTCACTCCTCCTGTCGCTACTATAGACACCATCCATGACTAAGCGTGTATTGTATCTGCAGGATGCCCTCACAGTACAGACGTGTGCCTATTCCCGCGCTGTAGTATGTATTATCTTCTTCACTGACTCACAGCTACTCCCCATTCAACCCATCACATCCCCCGCCCCCTCAATAATGTATTCCTCATCATATATGTATAGTGTGTGTAGTCAAGAGGTACCCATATCATGCAGTGTATATATAGAGATACCTATTTCTCCACATGTCCTGACTCCAATCATTTGCTCTCTAGATCTATATAACTCCTACCCTCTACCTCTACGTACTTTGCTCGGCCCTGTATGGATATACATTCGTCGACTCTAGATCTTGTATCAAGCTCCCTGCTCCGTCCGCCCCCATCCTCTGCTCTTGCCTGCTCTCCTCTATGCTGACGCGTATGTTCTGTATCTCAAGAGCCTCACTATCTACTCTGCTCTCCTCACTATCCATGTTCCCTGTATATCCTCTAACTATATCTTCCTATGTGTCCTCGTTTTACTCATACTCTGCCTGTATATGAATTAGTCAGAAGAATGTGATAAGATACGTGCTCAGAGTTATTGGGCTGTAAGTGACTGTATGTGAGTGAAGGTGTACAAGTACAGAGCTAGCATGGACCCCTGGCTGTGTGAAAACAGCGCGCTACAGCTGATGCTGGAATAGTGTGAAGCTGCATCGTGTCACTATGAGCCTGTGCTTCCCGCCCTATGGAGAGCCACCATCAGCCAGTGTATGTGACGATGTATTGATGTGGATGGATTCTCTCGTCACAAGCGGGAACCTGTGAAGAGCTGGTGTCCTCTGCAGTGCCCGCGAAGTTGTGATGCCCGAAGCAGTTGTAGAAGTCTTGTTCGTCGATATGTTAGTCGGGCCTTGATGTTGGTAGGAGTGGACGCGATCATCTCAATAAGATAGATAGTCATACATATAGATCAGACATAAACGTGCTCGCTAGAATGTGCTCTGTGTCTTGATACGTAGTGTACACCCTGCCCCCCTCGCATAGCCCCCACGTGCTGCGAGTCGGCCCTACCCCCCCCCCCCCCCTCCCCCCCCCCCACCAGCACGGTGCTGTGCCTGATACAGCTCCCTATGATTTCATGTGTGTTGTGTGTGTCTGCACCATGATCTTGCAGCGGGGCCCGCTGGTGGCAGCGCCGGAGCTTAGACTATGCCGGTCAGTGGGCATGCAGCCAGTGCCGGGGCCCCCCACCCCCCCCCCCCGCCCCCGTCCCCCCCGCGCCATCCCCGATGGGCCCCACAGCGCCCCCCACCGAACCACCCCCCACCGCCCCCCCCCCCCCCCCCACCCCTCGGGGAGAAGTGAGATGGATCTCTGCATGTGATAGTTGTGAGTTCTGTTGCACCGGGTGATCCAGGGTCACGGGGTGCGCCGCGCCACTCCCCCCCCGAGTCCGAGTCCAATCTCGAGGAGTGAATCCCCTGTGTTTGCGTCTCCTCGCTTCTCCCCTAATGCCGCCTCTGAGCCCGGCCCCATACGGTGCACGGACCCTGATGCGTGCGCCCTTAACCTTCCTCCCCTTTCCCCCAACAGTACTTACCCCCCCTTACATCACCCCCAACTCCCTACCCATACACCCAACCTCCCCCAACCCCCCCCCCCCACCCACCCCCCCCCCCCCCCCCCCCCCCCCCCCCCACCCACCGCATTCGTTTCCTCCTCCTTCCCCCCCACCCCACCCCCCACCCCCCCCGACCTTCTCTCCAGTTGCTTTCCAGGACTGGTAGTCGGGGCTGCTCCGGTCCCCTGGTCCCCTACGCTGCAACAGTATCACAACGTCCACCCCCCCCCCCCCCCACAGGGGGGCCCCCTTTTTTTAAAATTTTTTTTTCCCCCCCCGGGGGGGCCCCCCCCGGGGAAAAAGGGGGGGCCCGGGGGGGGGCCCCCCCCCCCCCCCCCCCGGGGGGGGGGGGGGGGAAAAAGGGCCCCCCCCCCCCCCCCCCCCCCCCCCCCCCCCCCCCCCGGGGGGGGGGGGGGGAAGGGAAAAAAAAAAAAAGGGGGGGGGGGTTTTTTTGGGGAAGGGGGCCCCCCCCCCCCCGGGGGGGGGCCCCCCGGGGGGTTTTGGGGGGGGGGGGGTTTTTGGGGGGGGGGTTTTCCCCCCCGGGGGAAAGGGGGGGGGGGGGGGGGGGGGCCCCCCCCCCCCGGGGGGGGTTTTTTTAAAAAAAAAAACCCCCCCCCCCCCCCCCCCCCCCCCCCCCCCAAAACCCCCCCCCCCCCCCCCCCCCCCCCCCAAAAAAAAAGGGGGGGGGGGGGGGAAAAAAAGGGGAAGGGGGGGGGCCCCCCCCCCCGGGGGGGGGGTTTTGGGGAAAAGGGGGGGGGGGGGAAGGGGGGGGGGGGGCCAAAAAATTTGGGGGGGGGAAAAAACCCCGGGGGGGGGAAAAAAAAACCCGGGGGGAAAAAAACCCAAAAAAAAAAAAAAAAAATTTTTAAAAAGGGGAAAAAAATTTTAAAAAAAAAAGGGGGGAAAAAATTTTAAAAAAGGGGGCCCCCAAAGGGGGGGGGGGGAAAAAAGGGCCCAAGGGGGGTTTAAAAAATAAAAAAAAAGGGGGGGAAAAAAGGGGAAAAAAAGGGGGGGGGGAAAAAACCCGGGGGGAAACCAAAAGGGGAAAAAAAAAAAAAAAAGGGGGGAAAACCCCAAAAGGGGGGGCCCCCAAAAGGGGGGAAAAAAAAGGGGGGGGAAAAAAAAAAAAATTTGGGCAAAAAAATTTGGGGGGGAAAAAAGGGGGGGGGGAAAAAAAAAAAAAACAGGGGGAAAAAAAATTTTTAAAAAAAAACAAAGAAACCCCCAAAGCCCTAAAGCAAGAAAGTTTAATTTAAAAAAGTAAAAAAGAATTCCCTCGGGAAATAAAAAAATCCAACCCGGGTTTACAATCACACCCACCAAAATCAGTAACCCCGTACCCCACAACAAAAAATCATTTAAATACACCCCATCAAAAAAATAAACAATTTCAAAAAACATATCCCGAAAGTTACAAACCCCCATTTAAAAAGGCTGGAATCCCAAAACGCATCGCCAGGGAAGGCAATAAAAATGAAATCGCATTTAAAAATAAAAAAACACACGTAAATTTCCCCCCCACATCATTTTCACAAATAAAAAACACATCTTTAAAAAGAAAAGGAGGGAAACAGACAAAAATTAAAAGTCACCAATAAAAAATAAAATCAGTCCTTAAAAATTTAACAAAAGTAAAATTTAAAGAAATAAAAAAAGAAAAATTTGCTTATAGCCTGACCCCGAAAAGGGGCCCAAATTTCGGGGGCCGTTCACCAGGGTTAAAATAAACCCCACAAAGTCTTTCATTCCCCCCAAATTTTTTTAAAATACAAAGGGAAAAAACCCTTTAAAAGTTTGTAAAAATTTTTCCACTTTTTAAAAATTTAAAACCCGATGAAAAATTTTAAAATTTTCTCTTTCAAGTTTTAAAGATGCATCGGGGAAGGGGAACCGGGAATTTTTCTCGAACAAGGTTTTTAAAGGAATTGTTTAAAAAAGGTTGTGTCTCACATCATCCCCAAGGGGCCCCAAAACACTTTAAAGGGAAATGTTTCATTGTGAGTGGCACAAAACATGGAAGGGACCCGGAGCTTCTTCCTTTTTTAAAAGGGAAAGAATGGGTAAAAAAAGAAGGGCCGGTTGCGGGGCCGGAACAAAAACTGTTTTTTCCCTTTCGACCCACCAGACTAGATGGGGGGAAAACCCCTTGGGGGGTTTTGGGAAACAAAAATCTGAAGGGGTTTTTTTTTATCCGTCTGTGTTTTTCCAATCCTCCTCCCCAGGGGTTCTCGGGACTTTAATCTTTAAATTTTTGGGGTTTCAGTTCTGAGCGGGGGGATAGATGTGTTTGACAGTTTTTTTTGTGGCATTTTTGGGGCCAAATAAATAAAACCTTTTAAATTCCCCCCACCCAAACTGCCCCAGGAAAAAAAAGCCAGAATTTTTTTTTAAACCACCGTTTTTCAACTTTGTAAAATTTTTAAAAAAATTTGGTAAAATTTTCGGGATGCTGGGGTTAATGACCAGTATGGCCTCCAAAGCTGACAGTGACATTAAAATTCTGAAAACCGGGGAAAAGCCCTTTTTTGGGCTGTTTGAGAGCTTATTTTTAAAATTCCCCAGAACCGGCAGTAAGTTCAGCAGAAAGACAAAAGCATCTGAAGGAATTTTGTTCCAAAAATTATTTGAAAAGGGGGAGCAACCAGGGAAATTAGGCTGCACGGGCCCAAACCTCCATTTTCAGATTTGGGAAACCCGGGTCAGTAAAAATTTTTTCGATGGGGAGGGGAAATTTCAAAACCGGGGGCACTTTCAAGCCTTGAAAACCAGAGAGCGGGTAGACTTTTTGGGAAAAACCCATTTAAAAACCCACCACTTTCCCATTCAAAAAAACAGCCTCAACGCAGTCAAATACACACATCAGTCAAAATAACACATCAGTCAAAATTTAACACATCAGTCAAAAATTTAACACAAAATCATTTAACAACGTTACAAATTACACACATCAGTCCAAAAACCAACCCAGTAGGTTTACACACATAAAATTAAACCATCGCAAAATC
>JAMYXO010004115.1:12500-18193 GCA_033310375.1 Conus canariensis | reverse complement strand
AAACTTTTTCTTTAAAAACTTTTGTTTATGGGGGAAAAAAAAGTCCCAATTTTTATCTACTAGAAAAAAAAAGTTTCCCCCGTCTTTTTGGGCTTTCCCCTTTTTCCCTTTTTTTTCCCCCACCCCTTTTTTTTTTTTACTTTTCCCCCCTTTTTATCTTTTTCAAAACTTGTTTTCTTTAAGGGGGGGTTTTTGGGGGGTTTTTTTTTTTTTTTTTTTTTTTTTTTTTTTTTAAATTTTTCCCCCCCTTTGCGGATTTTTTCCCCTTCCCGGGGGTTTTTTAAAAAAAACTGTAAAAAAAATGGCTTGGGTTGTCCGCGTATTTTTAAAGTCACTTTTCTTTTTGAAAAAATTTCAGGCGACACGGGGGAAAAAACACTGTACAGGGGGACCGTGGGGGATTGGAAACCCCTTATTTTTGTTCTTTTTAAAAATTTTTAAAACATTAGGGGATTTTTTTTTTTTGGGGGTTACAATTTCCCTTTTTTTTTCAACTTTTTATTTTTTTTTTTTTTTGGGGTTGGGGCGGGGGGGTTTTTTTGGGGCGCGGGGCCCCCAATGTGTGTGTGTTTTTTGTTTTGTTTTTTTTTTTTTGGGGTGCGGCGGCCCCCGCGCGGGTGTTTTTTTGTGTGGGGGGCGCGCCCCGTGCGTGCTTTGTTTTGGGGTGTGGGGGCGGGTTTTGTGGTTTTGGTGGGGAAAAGGGGTTTTTTGTGTGTGTGTGTTTTGTGTGTGTGTGTGTGGGTGTGTGGGTTTGGGCGGGAGTGCGTGTTTGTGTGTGAAAAATGGTTGTGGTGTGGGGTGTGTGTGTTTGTGGACAGAAAAGAGGAGGGAGAGAGAAAAACAGAAAAAACCAAAACCCCGGGGAAAAAAGTAAAAAAGGGGAAAGAGGGGAAAAAAAAACCCCAAAAGGGGGAAAGGGGGGAAGGAGAGAGGGAAAAAACAAAAGGAAAAAAAAAAATGGAGGGAGGGGCAAAGGGTAAGAATGAGGGGGGGAAAAGGGGGGGGGGAAAAAGGGGGGGGAAAGGGGAGGAAATAAAAAAAAAATAAGAAAAAAACCCCAACACCCCAACACAAAAAACCCCCACACACACCAACACAAAAAACGCCCGTCCCACACACCCCACACACACAAACACACAAAAAACACACACCCCCCACACAAAACACACACACTTGAGCGCCCCCCTTTTTTTAAAAACCCCCCAAAAGAAACCCCCCAATTAACCTAAAGCAAAAAGGACCAGATAATTTCAGCAAAACCCCAAATAACCCCCCCTTTTCCTTCGGTCCCCCCCGCCCAAACTCATCACCACCTTTTTGGCTATGTCCCCCTCGTTTTAAAAAGGGGTTTGCTGTACCAAAGTGCATTTAAAAAACCTCTGCCCTGGGGGGGAAAAAAATTTGTTTTTCATTGTAGGTGTTTTTTTTGGGGGCCGGGGGGGGTTTTTACCCTTGATCCTTTTCCCCTTAGTACGATTATTCAAATTTCCGCGCATGAGGAGCTTACATACATTTTTTTCCCAAAACACATACAAAGGTCCCCCCCCCCCCCCCCCCCCCCCCCCCCCCCCCCCCCCTCCCCCCGCTTTACAAACACATTTCCCCAAATTTTAAAACCCCCCTCCACCCCCAAAACACAAAAACACACACACCCCCCAACACACCCCAAAATTTCCCCCTAAATTTTTTCCCCCTTCCCCCTTTCCCCACGCGCGCAAAAAAGGGCGCGCTTTCCCCCCCCCCCCCCCCCCCCCAAAACCCCCAAAAATAACACTCCCCAATTATAACCCCCCCCTTTACAAACACACCACACACACAACAACACACACAAACACACACACACACACACCCACACATTTTCCGGGCCCATCGCCTCCCCATCCACGAAACCCGCACCCCGGGAGGCGCAAGCACACTTTAACCCCCAACCCCTTTCCCTACCCCCTCTACCCACGTTTCCAAAAAACCACCCCCGGCGCGCGCCACACCAAACAACACACACACCCACCACAACACACACACACAAACCAACACACACACCCCCCACACACGCACGCACAAGCTTGGCATGGGGCTGAGTATAACACCACAAACCAAAACCACGCACGCACGCACCCCACACACACACCACACCACCCCGCACCCAAACACACACATACACACACACACAGCAAAACACCAGACAAGCTTGTTTGGTTCGTGGGCATAACACACACAAACCACCCACACACAAACACCACAACACACAACCCACACACACAACACCCACCACCACAACACCCCTTTTCCCGAAAAATTCCCCTTCACCCCCCCCCCCTTTACAGTGAAAGGCCCCCGGCGAGGGTTTTCGGAAACCCCACAAAAAGAGAGCAATTTTTTTCAGAGCCACTTAAACCTAAAAAGGTTCCACAATTCCCCGCTTGCGGCCGTATAGGGAAAAAAAACAGACAGTTGTGCGTCGATTGTATTCAGGCCCAACATGCCCTGGAAATTTTTTGGCGTTTTTAAAACGATGTGGAGGCTTTAATGATGAGTACCATGTGATGAGGCCCCTTAAAATAAAAACCGTTCATAGTTGTTTTTGGCATTAACGTAAATTCGACGTCAACCCCTTACAGAGATTCTGTGAAAGCCTTTGTCCAGGGGTGATCCACAAAATGCAATGAATGAGTTTCTACAAGAAAGACTATCTTTATTTGATCAAAGATGAGAAACTGATTTATCCATTTTCTATTTAAAAAAAAAACCATGAAAGGAAACCGATTTCGGCAATATGACAGCCCAGATACCCCACCCCACCCCCCGCTCATCGGCTGGCCTATAAAACAAAACTGAAGTGAACCTCCTTCCTTATCCGGACTTAACACGGTGGCGGTACTTCACGCACACACAAGACTCCAATTACATAATCACGGAGGGGAGGAAAAAGGGGAGGGGGGAGAGGAGGGGGAGAGGGCGAACAGGCGGGGGGTGGGGGGGGGGGGGAGGAATTAGTACCCCCCAGGGGGGCAGTCAGACGAGACACACCGGGTGCCCCTTGGCTTCAGTCACCCCAAACTTGTCTGTAAATCTGCGGCATGCAGGAGTGAGGCAAGCTAGGGTTTTTTTTCTTCTTTTTTTTTTTCCGGATGACTTTTTTGCAGAATGCCTCCCCTTTGAAGAAAAACTTTCAACGTTCGGCCCTTGAAAGGGGTCTGTCCCAGTGCGTTTTCAACAGTGGCAGACGCGGCTGTAGACAGCCCGTGACCGAAGTCAGATCCTGTCGGTTTTTCTTTTTTTTTTTTTTTTTTAAAAAAGCCCAGCCGACTTCAGAGGCCATTATCAGGGGCTGTGAGCAGTCTGATGACACACAGGAATGAAAACAGGGGCCGAGGTGACACCCCTCCCATAGTTTCTCAAGCCATTCCCTATTCAGGTGGTTTTTAAAACCCCCCCCCCCCCCCCCCCCCCCCCCCCCCCCAGTCTCATACCGTTCGGGCTGAAACTTGTCCGAGGTTTCCCCATGTCTTTGGACGGCAAAGACGGGGGCGGTGCCTTAAACCCTCTCCTTCCGCCCCTTCAATCCTCACCTTGAACTGAATCAGGTACCCGTTTATGCTGGGTAGGCACAGGTGGATTTTCAAGCCGAAAAAGGGAAAATTCATTCCACGAATGGTTCGAGGGTCACGAACGTTTAGCCCCACAGGGGAAACCCTCTAACCATGTGAATGTGGGCCCCTGTACGGTGAAAATTTGACAATGAAGGGTATGTAAAATAGATGGACACCCTGACCCAGTTAAGCAGGCCTCTGCTAACGTTCAGCTAGAACTAGTGATACACATAAACGTCACACTGTCAGGTATGCTCGAAAATTAATGAAAGTAACTGTCTCTTCATCAAAATGTTCCTGAAAATCTTCCACAAAGTCCCGTCGTGGAGTAAGCGACCTTCCCCCCTCACACCACAAACACACAGATACAGACGCACAAGACGCAGAGACACACACACCGCGCGCGCGCGTACACACACCACACACAACACACACCACACACACACCACACACACACACACACACACACACACATATAATCACCATAACACCAGAGGTCCAGCATGCACTTAACTCATCTATTAAGGGAGATAACATGGGACCGTGCTGCTTGGCTCCAGCCATTCCACTGGGTCTTACAAACTCGGTTATTTCGTGTAACGATGAACATCTTAAAACGCTGGCTGGAGTGTAATCTTTTTTACACACACACACACACACACACACACACACACACACACACACACACACACACACAACACACACGTGTGTGTGTATATATATATCACAGGCGGCGGAAGCAGGGGGGGGGGGGGGGGGGGGGGGGGCCTGCCCCCCCTCCAGAAAAATATTGGGGGGGGGGGCAGCCTTATATACTGCCCCCCCCCCCTAATATTGAGCACCTCCAAAAAAATGAGAGAGAGAGAGAGAGAGAGAGAGAGAGAGATGTTTTGATGGTGCATCACCTTGTCGCCATACTTGTCATACTTCCTGTCAAACTCGCTCAGAAAGTGTCAACACATTTCTCGGGAACCTCTCTGCAGCAAACCCCACTTTGGTCACACATTACTGACCAGTACCTGACCAACATTGCCAAGAATGGCATATATGCGATGCTATTGTAGTGCAAGCTATGGCGAGAATGATTGGTAGGGACATAACACATCGTAACAAGTCAGCAAGAGAGCTCCAGGATATGCTACCTGATGAATAAGATCTTGGCGGGAGACATTGAATCATCCCTTCCACCCTGCCCTTATAGGGCAAATAGGCGAGGAACATTTTGTGAGCCTAACACTTCATCAAACCAGGACAGTGAAAATGATGAAGAAAAGGAGGAAGAAAGTGTTTCCCTCATCTCCTACAGAAGGTGCATCAATCATGCAGTCCCCTCGTGACGACGCCAACCGACCTGCGCAGTCTCCTTGCGATGACATTGACCGACCTGCTACTGTAAGAAAACCAAAATGTCAGTCTACTGTGTGCGCAAGGACGCAGTCAACCCCTTTCAGCCACAGAGCGACACAGTCCTCTCCAAAACTGACCAAGGTAAGTTCAGGAAGGCCCCGCTATTTCCAAAGATCTTGGTTCCAGCAATACCCTTGGCTTCACCTATGCACAACAGACAACAAGGTATGTTGTTTCTTCTGCATGAGGGCTAATCATCAAGGCTGCAAACCTGATGCAGCGTTTGTATGGAGCGGTTTTGACAACTGGAAGAAAGCACTGGAAAAGTTCTCAAGCCACGAAAAATCATCTTCACATGGAGCAGCCGTGTATGATGTAAACTGTAGGCAGTCTACAACGTCTGTGTATGCTCCAGTGACGTGTCAGCATGAAACAGAACAAAAGAAACACTGCAAAGCCTGATGAACGAACTTAAGAGCCTTCAGTTTCTCCTGCATCAGGGTCTGCCTCTCCGTGGACCTGACGAGCAGGAAGGCAACCTTCAACAGCTGCTGAAGTTTCTGCTTTGGAAAGGGCTGCAAGGAAAAAAACAAGCACAGGTTCAAAATATCTGTCACATGATATTGTCAACGAGATCCTCGGGATTATGGCACATAAAGTCTTGCGATCTGTTGTACTTGAAATCAGAGAAGCGAATTGGTTTTCGATACTAGCTGACGAAACCCGTGATTTTGCAAACAGGGAGCAGGTTGTAAT
>JAMYXO010004115.1:0-5000 GCA_033310375.1 Conus canariensis | reverse complement strand
GCGCATACAAGTATCTTACTTTTAGTCCAAACGGCAAGAGTTTTTGATTACCTTGAATGTCTTCAGTAATGCTAATTTTTTTTAATTTGATCGCGTTTACTGGCTTAAGACCTGTTGCCTTAAATTCTTCATTGTTCATGGCGCGTAAGACTGCCGGCAACCTCCTAACCCATTCTGTGTTGCGCGTTTTGTCCATAAGGTCTCTATGATATTGATAAGTAAACAGACGTTCAGCTAGATTCTTATTAAAGTTTTCTACTAGGGCTTGTGATCGATGGTTGCCTGGGATCCCTCTCTTAACTGTAACCCGATGCCTTAAAAACAGTTGGTTTACAGCTCCTTTAAACTCTTTCCCATCATCAACCTGGATCAACCTAGGATACTTTAATGGACCTCGCATGTATATTTGTTGTAAAGCCACAGCCGCAGCAGTTGAGCTTTTATCTGTTAAAGGCTCAGCATCTTTATACCTTGAAGCCATGTCAACAACCGTAAGAGCATATTTAAACTTTTTTCGTCTAACTTTGTCATGTGGAAGATACAGCAAGTCCATCTGGTGGGTGTCATTAGGAACTGAATTAACAAATTTAGGTCTTATTATTCTTTTTGGGGCAGGCAGATATATTTGCCAGATCGCTTGTTTTGAAAGCCAGTCTTTCGCTTCTGATTCAGACACCCTAGCAGCTTTACTCAGTTTATCAATAGCGGCCTTTCCTTTCCAGTACCCTCCAGGTGAATAATATATTTTGTACTTCGTATCGCCCATAAGAAGGGAATGTTTTTTATTACATTTTTAACTATGTTTTTTAGATTGAATATGCAAGAAGAAAGATTGCTCCCATAGCACCTATAATAAAGCCTATTTCTACCATTTTCTGATCCTCAGATGGTTCATAAAAGTCAGACAGTTCTGGCGGCGGCGATGTTAGAAACTTCTTTCCCGTCACTAAGTAATACTCATTCATTGCTTCATCAACGTCTGTAAATGTGTGCTCTGCATGTCCCTGCTCTCTTAACTTTTTATTAATAAAGTCTAAGTGAGCAATTCGTCTTTTCTCGTAAGCGTCTTTTGCTTTAGCTAAATCTTCCATTGCCTTGTTATGGCGTTCTCTCTCTTCATCGGACCGCAATTTACTAAACATATAATTGCTGCCGGAGAAAGCCAATGCATTAACAATAGCCCCGCCCACCATCAGAACTAATCCAGACATCTTTTTATAAATGAATGAATCTTTTTTTAGAATGAATCTTTTTTTATAAATCAATCTGCCTATGCATTAATCTTTCTATGCATTAATCTTTCTATGCATTAATATTTTCTGGGATAATCCCCTGCGTAACAAGAAAGTCTTTTGAGGCAATCCCTGCAGTAATTACAACTATAACCTTAACAACATCCTCAATGTCTAACCTTCCTAGATCCGCCGGCTTCATTTTAAACATGTTTTTTGCTAGCACGCTATAACCAATACTAAGGCCGCTAATTACAGCAGAATGGTAAATCGTATTGATAATCTTTTTTTCACTCATCTTTTTATTAACTAAAAAAATAATTAAAATAATATAATACGAAAGGCTGTCTATGTGCTTTTTAATCAAATAATCTTTTGTTGTTAAAGCTAAAAATAAGGCTGCAACTAGCCTTGGCGAATCTTCTATCTTTCCATGTTGGGCGGTTTTATTCCTAACAAACATTTTGCAATGGTTGAATAGACTATAACACCAACGATAGGCACTGCATAATTAACCAGTGTTAAACTCATGGTTTAAAAGTATTATATTATTATTTTTTATTGCTTTTAAAAAATGGATTGTGACGAACTATTAAAGTGTGAGGAGCAGGCGGGTTACTCCGTAGACCTCTGCCATAAAGAAAGATTATACTCGCTGGCTGCATGTGGAAAAACTAAACAGTATTTAGGCGTTGAACTAAGTATCGAACAGATTCAGCAATTGTCTACATCAGACGTTGAGAAGTATTACGCTAGGTACGTAGCACAGCTAGGATCAAAAATGGTTAGATCGGTGGGACAGACAATGATTAGTTTATATGCTAAGTTAGTAGGCAAGATAGCGCCGATTGATTCAGAAGAAGATTTAAAATATGACTTAACACAAGATCCGGTTTTAACCAAGTCCCTAGAATCTCTTGCCTGTGACATGTATTATAGATTTGGACGTTGCTATGTCCATTCATCATGGGATTAATTACTTTCAATCATATTAATTTCAATCATATTAATTTTAATCGCAATAAAAAAAATGAGCGATCAGGAGAAGAAGACTCCGCAGGAGCAGAATGTGCCGCAAGTGAATTCTCCACAAGTGAATTTACAGGCGAGTGCCCCACAAGCGAATTCACAAGTGAGTGTCCCGCAAGTGAGTAGTGTTACTAAAGCTAAAAGTGCTGGGCGTGTTGAGGCCGGTCGTAAACTAGCTGAATGGAACAGACTGCAAAAAGCAAACCAAGCTGCAAAACAAAAATTATTAGATAGTAATACAACATCAGCATCAGCACCGCCACCAACAACAACACAATCAAACTATAAGATGTATTATTATGTGCTGGGGAGTATTGTTGTTGGTGGAGGGCTTTTAGCATACAAGCACCTAAAGCCATACTTAGCAGCAAAGTCACAAACCCCCACAAAAACAGTAAAGGAACCAGCTTCTGCAAAAAAGTACAACCCCCTGCTGTAGACCCATTTTTAATAAATTAGTTTTTAATGTGTTGTTAAGTACTAGTTAAGTACAAGCTAAGTACTGGTTAAGTCAGTTATAACAAGTTAAGTAAGTAAAGCGCAAGTTAAGTGCAAGTTAAGTGCAAGTCATGTTAAGATCTTAAGTTAAGTACTAGTTAAGTACTAGTTAAGATCTTAAGTTAAGTACTAGTTAAGTACTAGTTAAGATCTTAATTTAAGTCAGTCAAGTCGGCTCTCCAATGTCCCACAGCATATGAAAACTCAGGATTAACGTAAGTTCTCTTGTTATTGTTAGAGACTAGTGATTTCTTATTAACTGCAGTTGTGTTTACTTGATGAAGAGTAGAGCGCAGATTAACATTTGTGTGATGAAATACTTTGTTTTCAAAGAGAGCTTGCTTGTAGTTGTCGTGACTTATATTTTTTTTGACAACTTCTTTACTTATGCCCTTAGCTTTCTTTGTTACAGAAGTCTGGCTGGCAACGCTATACATCTTCGACCGTAAGCCAACATATTCTCGTATAACTGCCCCATTAAGTTCATCCTTCATCTTTCCAATTACTTTCTTGTTTACAGTTGAATGTAGAGGCGAATCTTTAGGATAGTCACATGTGTCGTACCACCCATCAGCTCCTTTAGCTACTTCTGTTTCTAAATCCTTATAGAAGTCTTCAGTTGGGACGTCCAGAATAAAACTATCAGTGTCTGTGTAAAGAACTCTTGCTTCTGGGTACAGCGGCTTAAAGTAGTCGTATAGAAATTCAAGCATTAACAGCTTAGACAACTCTAGCACGGCGAAGCCGATAAAACACCGGCTTATCCAACTTCACACTTAGTTTCTTCATCATGATGCCAACCAGGCTGTCGCTAAATCTTCTAAAGTCTTGGTAGTTAGGTTTAGAGACCAGCTTAATTGCTTGTTTTTCTTTCGTAACTAATCTTACATCTTTACGCTTGTGTGGGTTTTCCATGGTTTTGCCAAAACAGCTGTTGTTCATTAGTTTAAAAAAGTCTTTTTCTGAGGCATCAGTGGCTTTAGTCCTAAGATCAGTATTCTTCATGATGTATGGCCTCATAAAGGGCTCTTGTTCAAATTCTATAATTCTATGAACGGCAGTAAGTTTCAGTCCGTGTCTTAAGTAAAACTGTAGCAGTCTGTAATGACAGACATACTTTCTCTTGTGTCGAAGATTAGGCACAAGCTTAGGCGGTTCGGTGGGGCTCATCTTTAATCTTTCTGCCGCTAGGGGTAATCATTATGGAGGTCATGCAATTCTTCAGGATATTCTAAGTCTACTTCTAAGATTAGTCCTATTGGATTATCAGGCGTAAGCTGTGATAGCATACTCAACATTTTATTAACGTCATGAGGCCCGTTTATCATTTTAAAGTTTCTTAATGGCAGTGTCTGACTCATGGCCCACCCATACAGATTGTTAGCGTCTAAATACATCAGATAGTTGGATGGTTTAGTTGGATCATAATCGTCTAAGTACTTGTTGTTGGCTTTGCAGTAAGGATGACAGGCCATGCTAATGCCTCCTCTCAGCCCGTCTTCAATCATCTGGAGTGTATCCAGATCCGATATTAAGTCAATCTGAATGTTTGTAGACTTCAAGAATGCGTCCCAAGAAAGGCCAGGCGCAGAGATGTACTGTGATGAATCTAGCCGTAGTGTTTTATGCAAGTAGCTCTGTAATTCTGAAAGACGTCAGCTAATAAACACACGTCAGCCAATAAATATTGATCGTGATAATCGCCCCTTGTTTTGCAGTGTAATTCTGTCCAGGCCTTCTGTGCGTGTTCATAGTCGGAGTCAGATATGCCTCCACCTCTAAGACGGCTGTAAAAGTCGTCTTTATGGGGCAGCGCTGGCTCGTTAAACCTGTCCCACGAGTCCATGTATTCATAGGGATAGACGCCTTTACGGACTAAAGATGGATTGAAGTATTTTTTAGTGATTGGATAGTCTTGCAGAGATCCTGCCAATTTGTCTAAACTCCCATCAGATGCTGGGCAGAGTCATAGAAGGACAAACAGTCAATAGTAAAGGTCATGTACTTTTCTGATGACTGTGCAATACAGCTAACCCTCTTATATTCAGAAGTCACTGCTTGCATGATGAAATGAGAATCATAGCCTCGTAAGTTATGAAAGAAGATAGGCAGTTTCCATGTCTTAGGGGCAACCTTAAGTTGAAGATTACAGCTATTATGGCGCTGCCCCTCTGAACTTTCCAGTAATGTGATCGTGGTCTCTTACTGTCGCGTCTTTACTGTTAGGCGTTAGCTCTAGGC
>JAMYXO010004114.1:0-18201 GCA_033310375.1 Conus canariensis | reverse complement strand
TTTGCTTTTCTTTTCTTCTTCCCTTTTCTTTTCTTCTTCCCCCCCCCCCCCCCCCCCTCTTTTTCTGTCTTTTTTTCCTTTCTCTTATACCTTGTATATGCTCATAGAGATTCTAAAATGTTTTATGCTATTTTCTTGTTGATCATTTTGTTGCTGTACTTTGATTTGCTTTTTTCCTTTGGTTTAATTTTTTTTTGTCGTTGAATTTTAAATGTTGTTGTTGTTTTGTTGTTGTTGTTTAATTTGCTTATTTCATTGATGGTGCCTGCACTTGCTGCTTGGTGGTGGTTTGATTGTTTGTTTGTTTGGCTTGATGTTGTTGTCTGTGTAATCATTTTTTGATGCATACATCATATCATTCAGTATTAGTTTCGTAGAATAGTAATGGCAAGTATGAAAAATGGCCAACTAAGCCAATACTTTTACTGTTTATGAAACAAAGAATCATTGTCATTGTCATTGTGGCGAGTGTGGCATAGCAGCGGACGCCGAGGGAGGAGGGTGGCAGCTCTCCTTTGAAGGACACTGACGCGCAGCCAACCTTCCAGAGAGAACTATAAAATGCCGATTCTGGCTCACCCACCTCCGCCAGCTCCAACCGGCTAAAGCCGTTTTCGCTGCTGCTCCGGCGGGCGATCCAGAATAGGCATTTTATAGTTCTCCTATAAGTAAAATAAATTCTTAAATAAGTTATTATACAATCATCATCAAGTTCTTAACAAGTACTTAAATAACTTCTTTTATTAGCTAAAATAGATTTACAAACAAACATAATGTGTAGGATTATTGTTTTTAATACTAATTTAAAAACTTTCGAGACTTAAGTTTTTGCTTAATCCTTCGTTTTTCTTGATCGTTTTCAATAACATCGTTTTCTTTCATACATTCATCAAATGCATCTCTATCTTTCATGTGGAATAAAACCACTGTCTTTAACTGTTCTCTGAAGTCTTTTAAAACTGAATTATATTTTTGACTTAAAATCCATACACTTATCCCAGCATGTCTTCCACTGAAAGCTAGCTTTGATAAAGCATTTCTTTTTTTGACTATATCCTTCTCTGCTGAACAATCATCTATAATAAAGATGTCAACGTCTAAGTTTTGCCAGCTAATAAGAATTCCTTTTATAAGATTGTCACTGACGCCCAGAGCTCCATTTCTCGCCTCATCTTTTAAGACAGAAATTTTAAATATCATTGTGAACGTGTCTCCTAATTTTGTGCGTGGAATGAACTGTAATTTTGTAGAAGCTTTCTTTAAAACCGATTCTCTTCTGTGGAGGATGTACTGTTTGTCCCCAAACGGCTTTATTTCGATCTCTCTCCGACTGTTGTCCTCTGGCATAAGACTTACATGTAAAGGGCCAGAGTTCAATGCTTTTCTGAAACTTTTTTTGACGGTCAAAAAATGTAAATGGGCTTAAGAATTCAAATTTTATGTCCCATTCTAAATATGGTTCTAAGTGCCATTTGTTGTCAGTTTTTCGAACTATTTTATATTCATACTGACCCGCATTATTTGCTTCTAGATTGCGTAGTTGTTCTAGTTTAGGAAACCTTTTGCTGTCGCTAACCTCTTTGCGTTTATAATAACCATCTTTAGTGTACTCAAAACCATACAAAGTGCCTATCTCACCGTTTTGTTCAAAGTCCTCAACGTCTGCAAGGTCTTTTAATTCTAAAGTTACACACCTCTCAGGCGCTAATGTAACTCCTGATTCTTCTGGCCCACGAGACATTATTTTTTAGTACACCTTATTATTTTATTTCTAAAACAATGTGCAGGTTATTACATTTCACGACTTTCCCTGTTTGGTCTTTGATTTTTATATTAAATGATCCAAACCTCCCACAGCTAATTTTTTAAACTGTAAGTTGGGGGAATCGTATAAATTCATAATCGCAATATGCAGCTTTCCCTGATGGAAGAGCTCTTAAAACAGTTGAGGGCCTTCCATCATATAAGTTTTCATCAGTGCTCAGCTCATCCAAATGTACATAGAGTAATGAATGTAAGGTAAGATCGAGCGGATTTTTTCCCACATAAGTAGACTCTTTTTGTCTAGTTATAAATGTATCATGTGTAAAGCCTAACATTGTAACTAGCTCTGCATCAAACACGTAAATTGCGTTTTCTTCAGGTTCGAATGTTAACATTATTTTCAAATTTGCATTGTTAAGTTTGAGAGTAATGCCGAAGTTACTCATTGCTTCTTTTAGCGAGCAAAACCCGTAATAACCATCAGGTATGGTTAACTGGCTAACTAAGTTTCCACTATTGTCAAATTTTTTAATCTTATTATTCTCCTTGGATTCAGTTATATTAAACCATACGACTTTGTAAAAAATTTCATGGAGTGCGACCCTTTGGGATCCGCAGTTATTATCAATAGCATATTCTAAAAACGAAGGACTGTCTTGAGTTGTTATTGTTACAAACATTTTTAAAACAAATTTAAAAATGAGTGCATTCAAATATACTAATGCAAAATATTCTGTCGGGCCGCACTACAATCTTAAAAATATAACAACTGACACCCTTGACATTTCTGTGACTCAGTCCGACACCTTTCAAGTAAAGGTTAGTACTCCATTGGATCGTTATCTTAACCCTCCTATTAAAAAAGACTACATCGCGAAAGTGTGGTTCAGTCATCCGATGCAGTTTTATCAGAACCAGTTAAACTTTGCTGTGTTTTGTGCATCAACTGGGTGTGGAGTGTCGTATGCTGATCATTTAAATCATCCTGTTCCTTTGGTGAGGTCAGTGTATAGATTTCATTTTTATTACACCTTCAGACGTATTTTATCTGAACTGCAAGCGCCATTACCAAATGACAAAACGTTTAATTCCATTCAGCAACAGAATAGATTACAAGGCTTTTGAAAGGATCTGTAACGAATTTGATATTGACCCAAAGACAGACTTTAGACAAAAGTTGGATCTTAATCATGGTTTAGGCACCCTTTATTTTTGGGGCGTGCACAGAAAGTATAACTATGATTGGAATCCTCCTTACACATCTTTCTCTTCAGGCACAACTGTTCACCTCGGGTCCATAGAGCAAGAGCATAAAACAGCATGGACAACATTTATTTTGGATACTTCTAAGGGCCTAACAAAAGCGGGAATAGAACGAATAAACGACTCTATTCGTACTTATGTTTGGTGTTTGCTAGGTTCGCAAGCACAAACGAGATCAAACATAATTGATCCTTCTACTGGTTTTGACGCCCAAAAACAGTATTTGGCAAATTTAGAGGATTCTATTAATTCTGCAATTGATTTACCTTCAAGTATTAAAAGGTACCAAAATGTTTTGCAATACGCAAGATCGAAAGTAGACTTTGCTGTCGGCACTGGTTTATACATGCTGCCTTCTGACCTCAGACTTCAGATAGGAACAATAATAAACTATAATAATGAAATCCTTGTGGCTGGTAAAGAAGAGAAGGTTGGAAAAAACAACATAAATTCTAAGCCAGCAATAGCAATAAAAAAAAGAAGCCCCACCAATCCCCGAGCCCCCCAAACCCCATCCAATCCCCCCCTCAAAACCCCATCCAATCCCCGTGGCCTCAAAAAATAATGACCATGAATATGAAAAGACGGCACTTGTTATTGGATTAACTGCTCTAGGATTACTTGGTCTTTATCTTACTATAAAGTAACCCAACTATTAAGACAACTAATGTCCATAAGTGCTCAGCCATAAAGCCAACTACTTTACTTGCGGCAGACAAAAGCCAGCTAACGATCCCACCTATTATACCAGGCAAAGAATCTATTGCTTTACTAGCTAATTTTTTTAATAAACTTGCAAGATGATCAAGTTGTTTTTTTACCCATGATTTATCTGATGGTGGCGGAGGCACTAACCCTTGCCCACCACCGCCTGTAATAGCCAACACCAGTGTACTTATTGCAAATCCTAAGGCTGTTATAACACTTGCTAATGTGACACCTTGCTCTCTAAACAGTGTTCTTATTCGTTCTGCTAACGTTGTGTCTTCATATAAAATTCTTTGGATAGTTTCTCTTATTCTGTTCGCTTGAGTTCGTAATTGTTCTCGGTTATTAGACAACACTTCTAGTCTTGCTGATCTCTCTTGTTCAAGATCTTTTAGTCTTTGTGTTATTCTTTCTTTAACACCAGGTCCTAAGTTGTGGTCATCAGCCTCAACTAGTTTTTCTTTTTCTCTTTTATATGCTCATCTAGTTCACCCAGTTTTGCTAAATTGTTTGTTAATTCGCCTCTGATGCTTCTCAAAGCATGATCAAGGGCCGTTATTTCTCTCATAGGTAGCGGCGGATCGTGCATAGTTTTTAATGCTTCTGAAAAACTGGTTTCTGCTTGTATTATTTCGTCTGCTGTTGGGCTTAAATCTTTAAGTTCCATGTTTTGTATTTCTGTTGGGAGTTCTTGTAGTGTGTTTTGAAGTTTAGCAACTGCTTCCCTATCTAATTTTGGTTTAGTAATGCCAAGGCGATTTTGTTCGCTCACACTGAGCCTTTGTCTAATTGTACTCTTTTTTAAAAACTTTGATGAGTCTGGTTTAGTTGTAAGCTGAACAAGTTGTCCTTCGTCGTTTCTCACAAACAAATGGTCATCTTTTGTTTCAAAATCATTAGGGTCTATAAATTCGGGAGGTTCTTGGCCTAAACTTTGATAAAATGATTTGACCTTACTTTCTGTTAATTCACGCCGCAATGATTGTAATGGATGTGTCAAAGGAGTCATTTCACTCATGTCGTCTCCAGGATCAAAAACATCATAATCTTCAATGCCTGCCATGTTTTAAAAATAATTAACTTTTTATTTTTGTTTTATAAAAAAATGTCACAAGCATATGGCTCAATTCTTGACCCGCATAGAAGACTGAAAGAGCCCTTTGGCGTGAAGGGAAATAAACAGAATATTATTGTTCCAAATAATCCATCTACTATTGATTCAGATCAAATTCTTACTGTTAAATTTCCAGACCTAGGAGCAGATGAAATGATTGTACCAGGCTCTGCACGTCTTACTTTCAAAATAGAACTCGAATCAGCAACAGATCCTAACAGGACAGTAGTTCAGAATCTGGGACGGGCAATCGTTAAGAAAATTTCTATAAAAACTTGAGGGGCAAGAAATATTTTCTTTACACAATGCAGACATATTTTTAATCTATTGTGATCTATGGCTAACCGCGAATGAAAGGGCTGACCTCGCGTTTCAAGGAATCGAAAGTGATGAAGCACTAAAACACAGAATAGATGCTGAAGATGCTGCATCTGGCAACAAGCCCGAAGCTGTAAATTTTGCGTATGGAAATCGCTTTTCCATACCCTTGGATTTTGAGTTATTAAGCGCGCATGCACCATACTTTCAAGGAGCATTAAAAGACAGATTGACATATGAACTAACTTTTAATGAATACAATCGCGTTATTAAATCTACAGTCAAAGATGCAAAGTACAGCATTTCTGACATCTTGTTGGAGTTTGATACTATTAACGATCCTAACTTAGCAAGGTTGATTGAACAACAGTATCAGTCAAAATTAGCAATATATATTACGAAAGAGTAATTCATCATTCTAAATATACTAAAAACAAGGCAGACACAATATGGAATTTTAGTTTTAGCGCCTCAGCAAGATCGCTTAAAGGTATTTTATTGCTGTGTGAAGATGAAAAACCATACGAAAGACAAACTGAAAAGTTTATTAATCCTAAAATAACGAAAGTACAATGTTCAATTGAGGGCAGTCCTAACCAAATCTACAGTAGTGGGCTTAAACCTTATCAGCATTTTGACGAAATAAGAAAATATTTTGGAGGCGGGAGGCATAGAAGTCCAACAGCAGATCTTGTGTCCAAAGATCTACATCTTCATAATGTTAGACTTGATGAATATTTAACAACGAAATATGCTTTATGGATTGACTTAAGGTCGACAGAGGATAATCAGTTGCATGGAAGCGGAAGATCTGTTAAAGACCAAATAACCATTCAAATTGATAAAGAGAAAGAGAGTGACAAGCCACTTAATGTACATTTGTTTTTAATATATGATGCGCAGCTGAATATTCAAGATAACAGATTAAAAGATATCCAATACTAAATTATTTTTATTTTTTAAAAAAAGCATGTCTGTTCAGGTTTATCCAAAAGTGCCCAAAGAAGAGATAGTAGGCAACATCGACTCCAGGGTCATCTCTGACATAAAAACTTTCAGATTAACAAACATAACACAAATGCAAACCCAACTAGAGCAGGATCTTTCAAAATACAGTAAAACCAAACGAAGGTATTCTGCTGTCTTTAATGCTGTTACATATGTTAATACTGGAGCATCGGCGGTTAGTGCTCTATCAGCAGGAACAAGTGTGGGTCTCTTAGCAACAGGCGTAGGTGCGCCGGCAGCTTTACCTCTAGGTGGTTTGTCTTTAACTCTTGGCCTGTGTTCAATAGCTGTAAGTGCTGTCAGCAAAAAAATAAAAGCTAAACTCCAAAAGCACACAGCTATGGTTCAACTAATAACAGCTAAACTTAGTTCGTTCAAACTGTTAATAAATAAAGCACTTGCTGACTCGAACATCACGGATGAAGAATTTAGTCGCCTACAGGCTGATTTTGAGGACTACAAAAGACAAAAGTTTGATCTTCAAAGAAAGGCAAGGGCAACTTTTTCTCAACAGCCAGACACCGACCAGATAAAAAAGGAATGTTTAAAAAAAGTAAACGAGACATTAAACTCTGTTCTAAACAGCTCACATTAACAACCCCAAAGAGTGTTTATACTTTAGTTTATGAGTCTAAGCACAAAAAGACCGTTGATATTGATTCTGATTAACTTTTTTTTTTTGATTTAAATAAATATTTTGAGTTAGAAAAGAAGCTCAAAATGGAATACACTGATTTTGATTCTTGGTTTGATGCAGAAGAGAGTTTATCAAAAGCTTTGGAGGATACAAATATAGAAGTTATTAATCCAACAAATGTGTTAGAAAGCGTTGAGTATGCTATTTCTCAAATCCCCAATTATTTAGCAATAAACCCTCCAGTTAAAGTAAGGTTAGTTGTTTTAGTTGATTACATAACAATAAGCGAAGAAAATCTAGAAGTCTGGGTCTCAACTAAACAGCAGGCTATTCTTTCTTATAATGATTTAACGCCTGATTGGGCAGAACAACTTCTTACTCAGTTTAACGACTCCTCTGAAGCAGCAAAAATGAGAGGCTCTGGTTGGTCAGAAGGTAAAGTATTAGAGATCAGATTAAAACAGGCTAAATACGAACCAATCGTAGGAAAGTCTTTTATTCCTCTACCACCAGAAATAGTTGCAAAGAGAGCAGTTTTGAACATAAAGAATTCAGATAACAAATGTTTTATGTGGTGCGTTCTTGCTAGGCTACACTTTGTTAAAAAAAATGCAGAGAGAGTTACTAACTATTTGCAGTGGGCCAATGATCTTAACTTTAACGGCCTTGAATTTCCTATGGCTGTAGACAAGATTGATCAGTTTGAAAAACAGAATCCACCAATAACTGTTAATGTCTACACATAGTCTGTTAAATCAGGTCTTCTACCAATTAGAGTGTCAAAAAACAGTCCATCAATAGGAGAACCAGCCAAACATCATGTAGACTTACTCCTAATGCAAAGCCTTAATGGGTTGCACTACACTCTAATACGCACAATGAGTAGATTACTAGTTCATACTACAAAAAATGGACACAAACAAGAATTTTGTAGAAAATGTTTAACAAGAATTCCGTCCGTTCAAGCTGCGAGTGAACATGTAAAACATTGTCTCAGTCCAGTGGACTGCAATACAGAACTAATTATGCCAAGAGAAGGCAGTAAGGTTAGTTTTAAGAATTACAAAAAACTCCAGAGGTCTCCATACGTTGTTTACGCAGACTTCGAGTCGCTTATTGTTCCTTATGAAGGACCGGCTCCAAAACATTTACCAAAAACAGTTATAATGAATAACCACCAGATTTGTTCATTTGCCTTCATTGTTGTCAGGTCAGATGGTGAACATTCAAAGCCAGAATTATATAGAGGACCTCATGCTGCAAAATATTTCTTAAAACGCATGCAAGAAGTTCGTAATGTCTGTTCTAATAATCTAGACCTATCCGATCTTAAGATGACTCCTGAAGATCAAGATCGCTATAACTCAGCCACTCACTGTTGGATTTGTGGATTAGAGCTAACCCCTGAAAGTTTAAATCCAACAGTAAGAGACCATGATCACATTAGCGGGGAATTTAGAGGAGCAGCGCATAACAATTGCAATCTTCAACTAAAGTTTGATCCTAGGACTTGGAGACTTCCTATATTCTTTCATAACTTGCGAGGTTACGACTCTCATCTTATATTGCAAGCAGTAACTAGCGCCTTTAGGGTGTCATGCATTGCGCAGTCATCAGAAAAGTACATGTGTTTCACTTTAAATAATTTATCTTTTTATGACTCTATGCAACACCTGATGGGGAGTTTAGAATCACTAGCAGGATCCTTAAAGTCCTGCCCAATAACAGAAGAATATTTTGACCCAACGGTGATTAGAAAGGGCGTTTATCCTTATGAGTACATGAACAGCTGGGAAAGGTTTGAGGAGACAGCCCTTCCGCCTAAAGGCGCGTTCTTTAGTAGTCTTAGAGGAAAGGACATCAGTGATTCTGATTATTCTTATGCTCAAGAAGCATGGCAAAAATTAGACTCTAAAACAATGGGAGACTATCATGATTCCTATTTAATGGCGGATACCTGTTTGTTGGCGGATATCTTTGAAAATTACAGAAAGACCTGCATGAAACATTATAGTCTAGATCCTGCGCATTATATTTCTGCGCCTGGGATGAGTTGGGATTCCTTTTTAAAATTTACTGGTGTACAGATTGACCTGTTGTCTGACCTACCAATGCTTCAGATGATTGAAAACGGATTGCGTGGCGGAATTAGTATGGCGTCTCACCATTACTGTAAAGCAAACAACAAATACCTAGACAACTATGATCCAAGTAGGAAGTCTAACTATCTCATGTATTTAGATGCAAACAATCTGTATGGTTGGGCTATGGCGCAATCACTTCCATTACGTAACTTTAAAATGTACACAGGACTCAAAGACATTCAAAAGTTTTTAAAATGGCTTCAGAGTCTAGAAGCTGATCAACAACAGGGCTTTATTCTAGAAGTTGATTTAGAATATCCTCATGAACTCCATGACCAGCATAATGACTATCCATTAGCGGCAGAAACCCTAAAAGTGTCAATGTCAGAACCGCCAAAACTTGTGCCTAATCTTCGTGACAAAAAAAATTATGTCTGTCATTATAGACTTCTCCAATTTTATTTAAGACATGGTTTAAAGTTAACAGCAGTTCATCGTATAATTGAATTTGATCAAGAACAGTTCATGAAACCATACATCATGAAGAATACTGATCTCAGAACTAAATCCACAGATGCTTCAGAAAAAGACTTTTTTAAGTTGATGAACAACAGCTGTTTTGGAAAGACTATGGAGAATCCGCACAAGCGCAAAGATGTCAGATTGGTCACTAGAGAGAACGAAGCAATTAAGCTGGTGTCAAAACCCAACTACCAAGACTTCAGAAGATTTCATGATCAGCTTTTTGGAATAATGATGAAAAAAAAAGAAAGTCAAATTGGACAAACCTGTATTTATTGGCTTTACTGTTTTAGAGCTGTCGAAGCTTTTGATGTTAGAATTTCTTTACGACTACTTTAAACCCTTGTATCCAGAGTCCAGAGTTCTGTACACAGATACAGATTCCTTTGTAATCGACATCCCTACTGAAGATTTTTACAAAGACATGGAATTAGAAGTGGCTAAAGGGCATGCCGGATGGTACGATACATCTGATTACCCTAAAGATTCACCTTTGCATTCAATTATAAATAAGAAGGTTTTAGGTAAGATGAAGGATGAATTATCTGGAGGTGTGATCAAGGAGTTTATTGGTTTAAGGTCAAAAATGTACAGTCTTGCTAGCCAAACAAAAACTGTTAAAAAAGCAAAGGGAATATCTCGTAGTGTTGTGCAGTCAAACATATCACATGACAACTACAAAGAAGCATTGTTCAATAAAAAGACTTTTCATCATGACAATTACAAGCTGCGATCTAATCTGCATGAGATTAACACAACAGTTGTAACAAAACGGTCTCTTGACCGCACTAACACAAAAAGAGTATTTGTTAATCCAGAGTATTCATATGCAATTGGTCATTGGAGGTCATTTGGTCAAGCGCAATTAGATACTCAGTAATTTCTTTATCCAGTATAGCTGGATTATTTGTGGTTGTTGTTTCAAGATTTTTGATTTTTTCAAGATTTTTGATTTTTTCATAAATATTAGGATCAATGGGTAGTTTATTCTTTATCATTGTTTTAATAATAAATCTATACGCAAATAATTTTTTTTGAGCTTCCATTTTAACTCAAATATATTTGCCTAAATTAACTGGAACTGTGTCTGGTGGGATTATCTGCAGTTCTTCCTTCACAAAAGATCTTTGAGGGGCTGGTCGTTTTGTTGTGTCAGTTTCTCGTAAATAATACACGGGCGGATTCATTTTCACAATTTTTTTTATCTCATATGGATCAACACTCCAAACTGGATCTGTTGCCCTGATGCGAGTGTCCCCTTCTGCTTCTCCCGGTGAATAAAGGTATCTCACTTTTAAACCAAATGGTAATAGTTTGCTGGATGAAGACTCTTCAATAGCAACATTTATTCGTTTGGTTTTGATTGCTTGTACTGGTTTTAGCCCTTTAAATTCTTCATTATTCATTGCGCGCAAAACTGAGGGCAGTCTTTTTACCCATTCTGTGTTGCGAGAATTGTCAATCAGCTCTCTGTGATACTGGTAGGAGAAAAGTCTTTCAGATAACTGTTTGTTAAAGTTTTCAACCAAACCCTGTGATCTGTGAACTCCCGGAATGCCTCTTTTAATGGTAACTCTATGTTTTAACAATAATTGATTCACTTGACCTTTAAATTCTTTTCCGTCATCGACTTGAATCATGCGAGGATAAGTTAAGGGTCCTCGTTGATATATCAGCTGTATAGCAACAGCAACAGCAGAAGCACTCTTTTGTGTTAATGGTTCCGCATCTTTGTATCTTGAAGCTATATCAATGACTGTAAGCGCGTACTTAAATCTTTTTCGTCTAATCGTATCATGGGGTAAATATAGAAGGTCCATTTGATGGGTGTCGTTTGGTGTTATATTCACAAAGTGTGGTCTCTGTATTCGTTTAGGCGCAGGTAAATAAATTTGCCAAATTGCTTGTTTAGATAACCATTCTTTTGCTGTTTGTTCACTAACTCCTGCTGCTTGGCTAAGCTTTTTAATTGCTGTTATTCCCTTCCAATATCCTTTTGGAGAATAATAGATTTTGTACATTTTTATTCAGCCAATACTTTGTGCAACAAAATACACAGCGGTCATGCCAAAGACAATAAACAATATTTCTTGCATCTTTTGTTTTTCTGATGGTTGATAGTAATTGCTGAATTTTGGTGGGGGCAATGTTTCAACTTGTTTGCCTGTTACTAGAAAATATTCTTTTATTGCCTGGTCAACATCTTTAAATGTGTAAGCTGCATGTCCCTGTTGTTTAAGTCTGTCGTTAATAAAATCTAACTGCTCCATTCTTTGCTTTTCATAGGTGTCTTGTGCAGCGGCTAGTTGCTCCATAGCTCTGTTATGTCTTTTTCTCTCATCGATATTTTGTAGTTTACTAAACGCGTAATTACTTCCGCTGAAAGCAAGCGCGTTGACCACTGCGCCGCCTATCATCATTACGAGTGAAGCCATTTTTATAAATGTATTTTTTTTACATATTTATATTTTCTGGAATTATTCCTTGCTTAACTAGAAAATCTTTCGTAGCAAACGAAGCTGTAATGACAGCAATCAACTTTGCTGAGTCTTCAAAATCTAGCTTGCCAAGATCTGCTGGTTTTATTCTTAACAAGCTTTTACCAAGCATTGTGTATCCTACACTTAAACCTCCAATAACAGCAGAATGGTATACGAGGTTGGCAACAGTTTTTTCGGTGCTCATTTTTTAAAAATAAAATAATATTTATTATTAATAAAACATGAACTGCGATGATTTACTTCCTGAACTTATGATTACAAATAATCAAGTTGATGACCAAGCTATTATGCGCCAAAAGGAAAGGCTGTATTCTTTGGCGGCGTGTGGAAAAACAAAACAGTACCTCGGAAATGAATTCAGCATAGAACAGATTCAACAGATGTCGCCACAAGACATTGTAAAGTATCACAACAGGTATGAAGCGCAACTGGGGTCAAGAATGGTCAAAAGTGTCGGACAAACTGTTCTTAGTTTGTACACTAAACTAGTTAGTAGATTTGCGCCCATTGATTCTGAACAAGATTTTATGTATGATTTAACGCAGGATCCAGTTTTAACAAAGTCATTAGAGTCTCTAGGATGTGATCTATATTACAGATTTGGAACATTGTTATCTCCAGTAATTATGGGTTAATTACGTTTAATCATATAGATTTTATTTCCCTTAAAAATGACCGAGCCAGAGAATCAGAAAATACTGATGGAGAAAGTGACCCGTGAAAAGAATCCTGGGCGCGTTGAAGCAGGGAAAAAATTAGCAGAGTGGAACAAAAAAAGAAAATTAGAGTTACAACATATAACTCATAATGAAAAAACACCAGTTGTGCCAGAGCCACAACAAGAACAAGTTGTTCCCGCAACATCATCATGGATTATTTGGATTAAAAGAGTTGGCATTTTTGGCGTCATTGCTGTTGGTGGGGTGGTTATTACGTTTATAAAATATATAAACAACGCCAGCAAAAACCAAAGCAGTCCAAAAAATCTCAGCCACTAAATACAGAAGCCGAACAAAAAAGCATGCCAGAACCAACAACAACAAAAGATCATTTTGATACATTTCAGATGCAATAATATTTATAAATAATTATAAATTGACTTGAATAAGAACTTGGTTGTACTTAGAGGATGACTTAAGTAAAAACTTAAAGTAACTTAAGTTAAGAACTTGAGGTAACTTGATTAAAAACTTAAGGTAACTTGATTAAGAACTAGATTAAGAACTAGATTAAGAACTTGGGGTGACTTAATTAAGGACTTGGGGTGAATTAAGGACTTGGGGTGACTTAAGGACTTGGGGTGACTTAATTAAGAACTTGGGGTGACTTAAGGACTTGGGGTGACTTAAGGACTTGGGGTAACTTAATTAAGGACTTGGGGTGAAAAGTGGAACTGGTAGGACCACTTGTCATTTGATATGTCAGCCACTTGCTTTGTGACTGAACAGGATGTGCCTGGGCGCTGCGTTGTCGGGCTGGCCTGCAACTACTAGTTAAGCGCGATGAAGAACAGAGAAAGAGGCAGCTCACGCTATAGCAAAGAACGTGTTAGCGCACGCCCGCGCCGCGAGCCCGGTGAGAGAAGAAACGCAGTAGGCGCGCGAGACGTGTTTTATTGATTTTTAGGTCAGAACATAGGGAGACACACAGTTTGTAAACAGGACGCTCGGCCTGCTGACTTACTGCGTGTTGTCTTGGTCTTGCAAAAAAGCTGACAGTCAACCGACTGGTAGTACAGACTGTTTGGGGGGAACGCAGACACTATTTATTATAGATGACTGTTCGGCTGAAACTGGCTTTCAGTGGAAGACATGTGTGGATTTTATGTCAGAAATATAACTCACTTTTAAAAGACTTTAGAGAACAGTTAAAGACTGTAGTTTTATTTCACATGAAAGACAGAGACGCATTTGATGAATGTATGAAAGAAAACGATGTTATTGAAAATTCCCAAGAAAAACGAAGGATTAAGCAAAAACTAGTCTCAAAAGTTTTCTAAATTAGTATTAAAAACAGATAATCCTACACATTATGTATGTTTGTAAATCTATTTAAGTACTTGTTAAGAACTTGATGATGACTTGTATAAGAATTTATTTAAGAATTTATTTTACTTATAGAGAGAACTATAAAATGCCTATTCTGGATCGCCCGCCGGAGCAGCAGCTCCAACCGGCTTTAGTCGGTTGGAGCTGGCGGAGGTGGGTGAGCCAGAATCGGCATTTTATAGTTCTCTTTCCAGCCATATGGGTGACGGCGGGTCTAGCCTGTGTCGCCGAGGAACGGTTCCTGGAGATGTGGGGCGATCGGCGATGAAGCGCTGCCTGACTGCGATTACCGTGGCCTGGGTAACCATGTTCTGAGGTCAGGCAGACATGGGGGCACTCCTTATAGGGTTGGGCTGAAAAATTGCTCTCTCGGCCGCAGTCTGCGTGTACCCGCCGAATGTTAGGGACTTGTGCAGCGCTTCAGCGACTTTTGTCCTGCTCCCTCCTTGAGGCAGCCTCACGCGGCACAGGACCATCGCCACCCGAGCATGAAGAAGGCCGCCTAGCGCTGGTGGTCCTGAAGACAGCCTTTAGTTTGGGGAAAGGAGGCAAAATACACCGACGCCCATCGTCGGCCGACCACCAACCAAAATTGAACCGAAGTTCAAGAGGCACAAGACCTCAGCGAGAGAAGTACGATGGCCCCCACACGCTGCTTAACCACTACTGCCAGCGACAGCAGCTGCCACTAAACATGCAGACCTACGTCTGCAAGTTCACTTGTCCTTAAGGGCCTCAGGCCGATAGGACGTTAATCTCCCCATCAAGTCATATCAAGTCATTGTCATTGTCACTCTCTCTCTCTCTCTCTCTCTCTCTCTCTCGCTCACACACACACACACACACACACACACACACACACACACACACACACACACACGCGCGCGCGCGCGCGCGCGCGCATACACACTACACCAACCTGTCCGTTTTGGCCGTTCTCTCCACCTCGGGAAACCAGACATGGTGGTTGATGACCAGCACCGACAACCACATCAGCGCCCCCACCACCAACATCATCACCACCTCCCCATCCTTCACGTCCAGCGTGACACACTGCTCGCTGTCATACCAGTGCGCCAGGTCAGAGGGCGTGCAGGCGAACACCAAGGCCATGCACGTGGGAACCACGAGCTGCACCGGAACGGCGAAGGCGACCCGCTGCATGTAGAGGCTGCAGGCGATGCCAGCCACGTAGGGCGTGATCAGGCTGGCGGCGAGGTGCAGGTACACCAGATTGTACAACACGAAGTGACTGCTCATCAGCTCCCCGTTGCTGAACCCGTCACCCAGGGACCGGAACATCACGTCGATCTGCGAGAAGAAGTCCACGTCCCCCTCGCTGAACGCGAAGAACAGGGACAGCAGCACCACCATCTGAACGGGGCCCGTGTACACGAAACTCGTCTTCCGGATCCGCTCCATCTCGATCCTCCACCTGGACAACTCTTGCCGGACGTGGACGTGCTCCGAGCCGTGCTTGTGCGGGCGGACCTTGCCGTAGGCAAAGTTCGCCCACCAGCCAACCGACGAGCAGAGCGTGGCCACCACCAGAGCCCACAGGTCCGGCACGGGGGCGTCACTCGTCGTGCCCGAGACGGCGGAAACCAGGTCCTCGCTGAAGATCACCAGGGGCACGGCTCCCAGCTGAATCAGCACGGCCAGCACGAGCAACACGAGGCACACGTAATGTCCGACACGCGCCCAGCGCCGGGGCATGAAGTCCTTAGTGAGGAAGGTGGCGTTACCCACGAGGAGGTGAGAGACGAGGCTGAGGACCGCGGGCACCTGGCACACCGCCGAGCCCAGCACGAGCGCCGTGAGGAAGTCACTTTTCGGCAGCACCTTGAACAGGAACACGCTGCGACCCGCCACGCCTGCGCAGTCGAGCAGCGCCACCTTGAGGCAAACACACGAATAAAGGCAGTAGAGGAAATACTAACAACGGAAACAGCCGCAAAAAACAGAGCTAGTAAAGCGAGCAGAAGTGATAGCAGCGGAAGCAGCACTAGTCTTTGTAATAAAACTGGCACCAGTGGGAAAAAAGATTATTAACGAAGACAACTGTAACCTATAAAAGCAAACAACAATGAAAGAAAGAACAACATAATCGACAACAGAAAACAATGAAGACAACAACATTGGCAACAACGAAGACAACAATAACAGAAAACAGCCTATAAACGACGACAACCAGAAGAAAAAAAAGTAAACAAAAATAAGAAAAGAAAAAAAAAAGCCAACAGCAGATGATAAAACAAACGTAACAGATTAAAGCACTTATACACGAAGACAACAGTGATTAAAGGAAAACAATTAATCGATGTAAACAACAACAAACTTTATAACCGATGACAATAACAGATAAAATATAACAAAGACAACAGTAAGTAAAAAACGGACATATAAACGAAGACAATAATAATAGAAAATAGCAACTGATATATATGAAAACAAGAATAACAGGAAACATCAATTTATGTACGAAGACAATAACACACACACACACACACACACACACACACACACACACACACACGCACACACACACACACACACATGAATACAACAGTAACAGAAAAGAACCATTTATAAACGAAGACAACAACAATTGGAAAAAAAAAAACTTATTGACAAAGACAACAATAAAAGAAAAAAACCAACAACTTGTATACCAAGACAACAATAAGAAAAAAAAACATACAAAGACAACAAGAACAAACTTATAAACAAAGGCAGAACAGAAAATGAAAACAACTTATAACCGAAAAGAACAGCATGAGAAAAAAAGGCTTCATGCAGGAAAACAAAAACGACATTAAAAAAAAAACCAACTTACAAACGAACACAATAAAAACATAACATGCAGCTAGAAACAATCAAACAAGAAAACAACCATATGTTTTGATAAAGATGATATTATCCAAACAAACACAACGTAACTTGCATACAAAAACAGAATAAACAGCAGATGAATGACATGACAATAGCAGAAAGCAACTACAACAACAACCTGTATAAGTTGTTTTCTGTTGTTGTTTCTTTCCTTTAATCTTCGTTTAAAATGTGTTTGTATGCGCATTTTCTCTTAGAAAAAAAAGCATTCTCGGGAGTGCTTGCCACGGCTCCTCAAAAAGGACATTCTCCATTTTTTTCTTCAAGATACAATCTCTCTCTCTCTCTCTCTCTCTCACACACACACACACACACACACACACACACACACACACACACACACGCACGCACGCATGCACGCACACATACACACACAGTACAAACACACACACACACACACACACACACACACACACACACTACACACGCACACACACACACACACACACACACACACACACACACACACACACGCACGCACGCACGCACGCACAGTATACACACACACACACACACACACACACACACACACACACACACTGACCAGGATCAAGGTTTTGAAGTTGGGCCAGTCGTGCCTGCCGAACATGACCTTGCCCAGACTGGCCACCCAGGACACGATGAGAGGCAAGGCCTGGCACAGCAGCAGGCGGGTGGGACCCAGGCCGGCCTGGAACTCGTCGGCACCCGGGGTGTCGCTCAGTTTCCGTAGAATCACCAGCACGTCCGGCGCCTGGGTATCCTGTCGACAACGTGACCGTCAGAGTCAGGAGGGAAGGGCTGTTGAGATGGCGCTGATCGCATAGATCTCCCCCTCCCCTTACACACACACACATACACATACACACACGCGCGTGCGCGCGCGCGCACGCACACGCACGCACAAAGACGCGCGCACACTCACATTCACTTACATATACATACACACACACACATGCATGCATGCATGCCCATTTATACAAGCGCACATACATATAGACATATGTGCACACAGACATGCACCCATACGTGCATATAGGAGCATGCTCACACAAGCCCACAGATCATACACACACGCGCGCGCGCGAGCGCGCGCACACACACACACACACACACATGCACACACACACACACACACACGCGCACACACACGCACACACGCACGCACACACAGACACACAGACACACGCACATATAGACACACGCTCCGCATACACTGACACACACACATGGGCCGGTCCCCACCCTCTCATGCACACACACACCCACCCACCCACCCACCCACCCACCCACACACACACACACACACACACACACACACATGTACCCTCACACACACACACACACACACACACACACACAC
>JAMYXO010004113.1:0-18201 GCA_033310375.1 Conus canariensis | reverse complement strand
AAAAAAAACCCCCCCCCCCCCCCCCAAAACAAAAAAAAAAAAAAAAACCCCCCCCCCCCAAACCCCCCCCCCAAAAAACCCCCCCCCCCCCCCCCCCAAAAAAAACCCCAAAAAAAAAAAACCCCCCCCCAAAAAAACAAAAAAAAAACCCACAAAAAAAACCCCCCAAAAAAAAAAAACCCCCAAAAAAAAAAAAACCCAAAAAAAAAACCCAAAAAAACCAAAAACCCCCCCCCCCCCAAAAACCCCCCCAAACAAAACAAAAACCAAAAACAAAAAAAAAAAAAAAAAAAAACACAAAAAAAAAAAAAAAAAAAAAAAACAAAAACAAAAAAAAAAACCAAAAAACCAAAAAAAAAAAAAAAAACCCCCCCCAAAAAAAAAAAACCAACAAAAAAAAAAAAAAAAAAAAAAAAAAAAATTTTTTTAAAAAAAAAAAAAAAAATTTTAAAAAAAAAAAACCCCCCCCCAAAAAAAAAAAAAAAAAAAAAAAAAAAAAACCCAACCCCCCCACAAAAAAAAAAAAACAAAAAAAAAAAAAAAAAACAAAAAACCCCCCCCCCAAAACAAAAAAAAAAAAAAAAAAAAAAAAACCCCCAAAAAAAAAAAAAAAAAAAACCCCAAAAAAAAAAAAAAAAAAAAAAAAACCAAAACCAAAAAAAACTTCCAAAAAAAAAAAAATTTTTCAAAAAAAAAATTTTTAAAAAAACCCAAAAAAAAAAAATTTTTTTAAAAAACCCCCTTTTTCCCTTTTAAAAAAAAAAAAAAAAAATTTTTTTTTAAAAAAAATTTTTTAAAAAAAAAAAATTTTTCCCTTTTTAAAACAAAATTTTTTTTCCCCCCCCCCCCCCCCCAAAAAACCCCCCCCAAAAAAAAAAAACCCCCCCCCCCCCAAAAAAAACCCCCAAAAAACCCCCCCTTTTTTTCCCCCAAAAACCCCCCTTTTTTTTTTTTTTTTTTAAAAAAAAAAAAAACCCCCCCAAAAATTAAAAAATTTTTTTTTTAAATTTTTTTAAATTTTTTTTTTTTAAAAAAATTTTTTTTTTTTTTTCCCCCCCCCCCCCCCAAAAAAAAAATTTTTTTTCCCCCCCCAAAAATTTTTAAAAAAAAACCCAAAATTTTAAAAAATTTTTTTTTTCAAAAATTTTTTTTAAACAAAAATTTTTCCCCCAAAAAAAATTTTTTTTCCCCCCCCCCCCCTTTTTTAAATATTTTTTTTGTTTTTTTAAAAAACCCCCCTTTAGGTTGGTAGGATTTTATTTTAAAAAATTTTACCCCTTATTTGTTTCCCCCTAATTAAAGCCCCCCCCCCCCCATTTCATATTCCCCCCCCCAAATTAACCCCCCCCCCCCCCCCCCCCCCCCCCCCCCCCCCCCCCCCCCCCCCCCCCCGGAAAAAGGTTATCTAAAAAATTTTGATATTTCCATCCCCGTGGGGTTTTTTGGGGTGGGGTTGCAACGTTTTCCGGCCCCCAAAAACCTTCTGGAATTAAACCCATTTTTTCCCCAAATTCATTTTTGGTTAAAGACCCCCCTTTTAACCTTCACCTCTTTTTTTTCTTTTTGCGGTAAAAAATTTTTAACATTTTTTCCCCCCTAAAAGTTTTCGCCCCCACCCCCCCTTCCCCCTCCCCCCCCCCTTTTTTTTTAAACCCCCCCCCCTTTTCCCCCCCCCCCCCCCCCCCCCCCCCCCAATTTCCCCCAAACCCCAACCTTGAGTGGGTTTGGGCGTGCGCGCGTGGTCCCTGGTGGTTTTTGTTGCTTGGGGCGTGCAGGCCGTGTTGATGTGAGTGCTTGCTTTGCGTGCGTGTGGTGTTGAGAGGGGGGTTTTGTGGGCAATGCGTGAGTCGCGTGGGCGCCCCGGGGCCGCGCGGGGGGCTTGTGGGGTGTGTTGGGGGGGTTTTGGGGGGTTGTGTGTGTGGTGTGTGTGGGGGGTTTTGTGGGGTGTGTGTGTGTGGGTGGGTTATTGTTTTTTGGTAATTTTAAAGCGTTTTAAGACCCTAAATTATAGAAAATTAGGCCTTTTTTAAATTTAACATTATTATTTTAATTAAATTCCCATGCGCCCAAAAAAAATAAAACCCGAAAAAACGTTTGGGACGGGTTGAAGGAAGTAAAGGGGGTAAGAGAATAAAAAAGACGACGACGATGGGGGAGGGGGAAAAGGAGGAGGAGAAAGAGGCAGGGGGAAAAGAAAAAAAGAAGAGGCAGAAGGAAGAAGAAAAAAAAGGGGAAAAAAAAAAAAAAGAAAAAGAACAAAAGAAGAAAGAAGGAGGGGGGAGGAGGAGGGGAGGAGGAGGGAGGAGGGGGGGGAAAGGGAAGGGGGAGGAGGAGAGGGGAGGGGAGGGGGAAAGAAAAAGGGGAAGAAGAAGAAGAACAAAAACAAGGAGGAGGGGGGAGGAGGAGGGGGAAGAGGACGGGGAAAGGAGAAGGAAGACGAAAAAAAAGAGGGTAGAAGAAGATAAATTGTTATGATAAATACGAAAAATGAAATGATGAAGAGGGAAAAAAAAAGAAGAAAAAGAAAGAAGAAGAAAGGATAAAAAAAAAAGACCCCAAAAGCACACACGCCCCCAAAACACAAACAAAAACCACACGAAACGCACCACACCACACACACCACACACACAACACCACCCCACACACACACACACACACCCACGCACAAACCACACACACACACATGTTATATTATATATATATTTTAAATATTTTAAAATTTTTTTTTTTTTTTTAATTTTTATATGTGTGTGGTGTGTGGTGTTGTTGTGGTGTGGGGTTGTGTTTTGGGTGTGGGGTGTGTGGGGGTTTTGTGTTTTATACAGTTATAGAAAAAAGGGAGAGAGATAGAGAGAAGAGAGGACGGACAGACAAAAGCGGGACAGCAGCCCGACAGACAGAGAGCGTTGTCTGCCAAAAAACCCCTTTTATCTCAAAATTTTTTTATATTTTTTTATATATATATTTTTAAGTTTAAATTTTAAATATATTTAAATTATATTTTATATATGGATCCGGGGGTTCTGGCAGACAACGTCTTGTCTGTCTGTTTCTGTTTTTCTGTCTGTCTGTCTGTCTGTCTGTCTTCCCCCTCTCCCCTCCCCCCCTCCCCCCCTTTCCCTCTTCTTCTCTCTCTCTCTCTTTTTTACACTTTTGGGTTTTTCCCCTCATGCAGTAGTGAAGGGGTTTTCTTTTTTTATAATATTTTTTTCTTAATTTTATTTTTCCCCATTTTCATCAACCCCCCCCCCCCCCCCCCCCCCCCCCCCCCCCCCCCCCCCCCCCCCCCCCCCCCCCCCCCCCCCCCCCCCCCCCCCCCCCCCCCCCCCCCCCCCCCCCCCCCCCCCCCCCTCCCCCCCCCCCCCCCCCCCCCCCCCCCCCCCCCCCCCCCCCCCCCCCCCCACCCCCCCCCCCCCCCCCCCCCCCCCCCCCCCCCCCCCCCCCCCCCCCCCCCCCCCCCCCCCCCCCCCCCCCCCCCCCCCCCCCCCCCCCCCCCCCCCCCCCCCCCCCCCCCCCCCCCCCCCCCCCCCCCCCCCCCCCCCCCCCCCCCCCCCCCCCCCCCCCCCCCCCCCCCCCCCCCCCGCCTTAAGTTCAAATCTTTGCCAAGTCATTTTTGGGGATGACGGTGTGGTTTTTGGGCCCTGCGCTTTTTTTTTCCCCGAATTAGATTTTTCCGTCTTTGTATGTGCCCATTTTATTAAAAGTTAAAAAGGCTGTGCCAGTCTTGAAAAAAAGTTACTCTGTTTTAGGTTTTTTTTGGGAGCAAGAGTTACCCTACTTTTTTTATTGTTGTTTATTATTTAATTTTTAAAATAAGAAAGTCGTTCAACCTTTTTTTGTAGAATAGGGGACACAAAAAACCCACCGGGGAAAGGGAAAAAGGGAAAGGGCTTCGGGGGGCCCCTTTTGGGGGGAAGAAAAAGAAAAAAAAAAACCTTGCCCTGGTCCGGAATCACAGGGAGAAACAAGAAAAAATTTCCCCTGATCCGAATCAAAGAGAGAGAGAAAAGAAAACCTTCCCCGGGGTCCTGAATCAAAGGAGAAAACAAGAAAACCTTGCTCTAAATCCTAAAATCAAAGAGAAAAAACATAAAACCTTCCCCGGATCCTGAATCAAAGGGGAAAAAAAAGAAAACCTTGCCTAAACCTGAATAAAAAGAGAGAGAGAGAAGAAACCTTCCCCTGGCCCTAAATAAAAGAGAAAAAACAAAAAAACCTTCCCCTGACCCTGAATCTCAGAGAGAGAGGGGAGAGGAGGGGAAGAAAACCTTGCCCTGATACTAAAATAAAAGCGGGGAAAACAGAAAACCTTCCCCTTTGATCCTGAATCAAAGGGGAGAGAAAAGGGGAAAAACCTTCCCCTAAATCCTGAATCAAAGAGAAAAGGAAAAAAACCCTTGCCCTGACCCTGGGGTAAAAGAGAGAAAAAAAAAAAACCCTTGCCCTGACCTGAATAAAAAGAGAGAAAAAAAAAAACCTTGCCCTGGCCCTAAAATCAAAGAGAGGAAAAAAAAAAAACCTTGCTCTGATCCAAATCAAAGAGGGACGGGGGAAAAGGAGAGAGAGAGAGGAGAGAGAGAGAGGGGGAAAAGGGGAGAGAGAGAGAGAAGAAAACCTTGCCCTGATACTGAATCAAAGAGAGGGGAGGGAAAAAAACCCTTTTCCCCTGTACTGAATCAAAGAGAGAGAGAGAGAAAAGGAAAGAGAGGATAAAAGAGAGAGAGAGAGAGAAAAGAAAAAAAAACCTTGCCTGCTACTGAATCCAGAGAGGAAAAAAAACCTTGCTTTGACCCTTGAATCAAAGAGGGGAGAGAGAGAGTAAGAGGAGAGGAGGAGAGAGATGAGAGAGGAGAGGGGAGAGAGAGAGAGAGAGAGGGGAGAGAGAGAAGAAATCCCTGCCCGATACTGTTTAAAGAGAGAAAAACGGGAAAAACCTTGCCCTGTCCTGAATAAAAGGAGAGGAGAAGAAAAAACCTTCCCCTGATCCTGATTAAAAGGGGGAAAGAAAAAAACTTTGCCCTGATTCCTGAATCAAAGGAGAGAGAAGAAAACCCTTTTCCCCTGTTCCTGGTCAAAGGGGAAAGGGGGAAAAACCTTCCCTTTGAAAATAAAATAAAAGAGAAAAAACAAAAAAACCTTGCCCTGACCCGAAATCAAAGGAGAGAGAGAGAGAAAAAAACCCTTCCCCTTTGGTTTTGGTAAAAGGGGGGAAAGAAGAAAATTTTCCCCTGTCCGAATCAAGAGACTGAAAAAAGAGGGGCTGACGAACCCAAAAAAAAAGAAAAAGGAAAAACAATTTTGTGTTACTTGAGTATGACAAACATTTACTCATTTTCTGCCCGTTTTCACCGCATGGAAGGGAAACCCGTACTTTACTTTCCCCCGAGGTTACTTGGACGCCATGGGCCAAAAAAGCTCCAGACAAATCAAGAAAAAGTTTTTTGCTCTACTAAAAACGTTTCACAAAACAGAATGATCAGTTTAAATTTAGGGGAAAAAAAGTAGAAATTTTTTGTTTGAGTTGATTTTTACATCTAGCTCAGCGGGCTTTTAAGGATGAAATTACAGCATCTAAACCTGGTTTGAAGTAATAGAAATCCCAATTTCCCGGGATAGTGTTCCAGGCCCAGACAAATTTGGGTTTATCCGAAAATTTAAACAGCTTCAGGGGGAAGGGGCAACAAAAAAATTTCTGTTCGTTTTTAAATGGGACGTTCGTTAAGGGCTATGTCCCGAGACTGGTCAGACATTCCCCTAAAAGCTTGAAAAAAACCAGGTTTATCGTCATTTTTGGCTATGTGGCTACAGCATACTTTTGCAAAATTTTGTAAAAAACTAAGGGAAACGAATCACAGCTAAAAAAAAAAAAACTTGAAAAGCGATCTTAAAAATGGAAAAATTTCACCCCCGAGCAGGGGGTACAGAACATTACTTTGGGAAAATAGGGGCGCTTTGCCTATCAAAGTATATAAAAGGTTCCAAAAAAGGGAAGAAATACTGGAAAGTTGAAATTAGGGGGGGAAAAGAATGCATCCCAAAAAATTTCCCTTTTTTCGCTTTTTCTTAAAGGGTTTACCCCTTAAATTGTGGAGTCAGAAGGATACTAACAGGAGGGGACTGCACCCGCATTTCCCAGGGGGCAAACCCGTCATCCTTGACTCGGAGAGGGCCTGTTTGAACCTCAAAAAACTCCCCAGTGATTACCTAAAGGGTTCTCCTTTTTTATCCCCTATTTATACAATGTTTACACAAAGGGCCCTTGGAGCCCTTTAAAAAAAAACAAAACTTGCTCGGGTTTTGACGCTGGGGAGCCCAATCTGATCTTAAAAACCGTCAAAAAAAGCTAAAAGGGAATGAATAAAAAGCTTTAAAGAAAAATTTAAAAAAATTTTGCAGAGATGTCCCAAAAAAACCGATCGTCCCCAACCCTAAAAACCCCAGAATCGTTAATATTTTTCAACAACGGGGACACAGGAAAATTTACGTAAACCTTTTCCCTTAAATGAATATGAATTGAGTCAACTCAAAATTTACGCTATTTGGGTTTTTGGGTTTTAAAAGAATGCGGGAACTTAAGAAATTTTTTGAGACTTTTGTTTAAAGCCCAAAAAAAAAAAGGTCTGCCCTGCTATGAAAGAAAAGGGCAGTAAAGGCATTAAAACATTTCCCTTTTTTCCCAAAACTTGTATGATTTGTTGACTCGGGTTCCCGACTGTTTATGGATTGGGGTTTTTTAAAAACTGTCCAAGAGAATCTTTTAATTTAAATAATAAAAAACGAAGGAATGGCTGATCAAGGGAACTATGAAGTAAAGCTACACGACCTTGACCTTGCCCTTCCTTAAATTGCAGGTCAGACAACCCCGCTAAAAACAGGTGAAGAATATTGAAAACCCCAAAAGCCCACTACTTATGAAAGGGAAAACCAAAAGGCAGGATGGGGGGCAGAAGACAAAACCCCAGTTGTGTCCCCTTAGCGGGAACTCAAAAAAAAAAAAATAATAAAATAAAAAAAAATAATAAAATAAAAAAAAATGGGGAAAATTTTATCCCAAAACACTTAACCCCCCATCCCAAAATTTCCCTTTGCTCCTATTTTGGGAAAGCCCACTGTTGAAAAAGGGCCAGAAGGAAAACCCCAATGAAAAAATTCTAATGTGAGTAAAAAAACTTCTACACAAAAGAAATTTTTTACACGTGGGGGTTTTCTTCCCCAAAAGGTAAGCCGGCTGGCTGGGGATCAAAATGCGAAAAAGGGGCCAAAACTATTCAGGAAGAAAATGGTTATTATACTTTGAACAGCTTAAACCCCAAACAATGGAGATAAAAGCAGAAAGGGCAAGCACTCCACTGGCCCCCAAACTACAGCCCCGTCTAAAACCCAAAAACCCCACCACACTGACCGACCCCTTAAACCCTGTTTCCCGAAAGGGGAAATGAGAAACATTGGTTTGAAGTAATGGGCCCCGTCCATTGAGAGGGGGAACATATGGATGTATTGCCCATGACTGGGGATATCAAAATGAGAGAGTAGCAAAATAGCAGGAGGAAAAGGATAAAAAATGGGTTACAGTTAGGCCGATCTGATGGGGATAATTATCAAAGGGAAATCCCCCTCAAAAATCTAGGACAAAGCCATACCCCTTACGTCACCCTTTCAGACCCTGAATGTAAAGGATGAAGGGGTGAAAACCCCCAGATTTAAAAGGAAGAGCAGGAAACATCACAGCCAAACAAAACCGGGAAATATTCTCAAAGAAAAACATCCCGAATACTCAGAGAGAAGGGGGTCAGTTTCTACGGGGCCCCTTTCCAACAGCAGCGCAAATAAATTCGAACACACGTAAACTGGGGTTTCAGACGTTGAATCTTCAAAACCCCCTGTTTTTTATAAAAAACGTATGTGTGCACTGGCGAGGATGCATCAATGAAACGACCCATGTGTGTTACAGTGCAGGGGGCCATATATGAAACGTGCTTTTGGGGCGTCGGTGTTTTGTGTGTGTTTTGTGTGTGTGTGTGTTTTTGGTGTGTGTGTGTGTGGGGTGTGTGTGTGTTATTGTTGTTGTTGTTGTTTTTGTTTTTTTAATGGTACATAATTTTGTCACTTCTGAACATTTGTTTCCCAAAATAATTAAAAGGCACACACCCCCAACCCAAAAACACCACACCAACACCCCAAAAACACACACAACACAAAACTTTCTCAGAATACACACAAAAAAGGGGTGCGCGCACGCACACGCAACAAACACATACGCGCGCGTTTCATGCGCCCCATTTGAAAACGTAAAAGTCGGTGTGTGTTCTGTGTGTGTGTGTGTGTTTTGGTGTGTGGGTGTGTGTGTGTTTTGTGTGTGTGCGCCCCGCACACGCGCGTGCGCACCACACACACACACACCCCAAAACACACACACACACACACACACAACCCCACAAACAAGAAGCTGAAAAATTTTCAAGAAAATGCCTAAACCCAGACATAAAAAATTTCAAAAACAACAAACATAAAACCATAAACCCTTTCATTACCCACTTTCGACAGTAATCCATTACATTTCCGGGGAAAAGAAAAACAAAAACAAAAAATATTTTCTGACTTTTTTTTTTAAACACTGTAACATTTTTCTTTTCTTTAGCCCAAATTTCTTTTTCCGGGGAAATCTTTTTGGCCCCCATCACCCACTTTTTCCCGTCGCTCTATTTACGTTCCCGTGGAACGCCCCTACTGAGCTCAAGGAAAATTTTCCCCGCCCCTTCAGCTTGTTTCACGTCCCAAACCCCGCTCTGTTTTGGCTGCCAACCTGACAAATAAAACCGGTTTTCCCCCTAACTTTTGCCACCCCCCTTTTTTCCCCCTCCCGGGGGAAGTTTTTTTTTTCTTTCACATTTTCGGGCCCCGGGCGGATTTCCCTTTTGAGAGGTAGCCAAGTCTGTCTGGCCCCATCCACCACAAATTTCGATTGCCCGTTGATCAGGGGGTTATTCAACCCCAAAGGCTGTCGGGTTCCTTTGTATTCGGGGGTTGGGGGGTGTGTGTGTGTGTGGGGGTTGTGTGTGGCTTTGTGCGGGGTGTGGGGGTGGGGTGTGTGTTGTGTGGGGGGCGTGTGGTGTGTATGTGCGGGGCGTGCGTGCGTGGTGTGTGTGTGGTGTGTGGGTGTGTGTTTGTATGTGTGGGGCGTGGTGCGTGCGTGCGTGCGTGGTCCCGGGGGGTTGTGGGGTTGTGTGTGGGGTGGTTTTGTGTGTGTGTGGGGGCCGGTGTGTGTGTGGGTGTGTGTGTGGGGTTGGGTGTTGGGGGCGCGCGCGCGCGCGCGCGGGCGTGCTTTCGTGCGTGCGTGCGTGGTATGTGTCAGCCTTTTTTTATTTTTTTAAAAATCAGAAATTTTAATCCTCGCCTGTGAGGACATTAATCCATTTTATTTTCCCTTTAAGGTTTTAATAACGTTACCATTTGCGGTGCAGAAAAAAAATCGAGGAGAACCCGGGTTTTCCCTTTAAAAAGGATGAGCTCTGTCCAATTCTAGCTCCACAGACAGCTCCGTGTGTCCGGGGAGGTGGTTTTAAGGGACCATTTTCGTTTCTCTGTAGGCGTGTTTTTACCCTCGCCCTGGCCACTTAACAAATGGTAAAATGCCCCCCTAAAGGGAAATCCCCCCTTCTATGTTGTCAGTCTTCATTTCCTGTGCCTCCCCCTTTTTCCCTCTGCGTCCTTGGTTACCGTTTTCATTCGAAGCCCTTCGATTTCTTTCCTCAGGGCAGAATACTATCTGTTGTTGCCCGTGAATGTTTTCCCGTCAGTTCTAAATGTTTTGACTGCAGGGGGAAAAATTGAAACAAACTTAAAAAAGAAAATTATACCGCCGAATGAAAGAGACAAATTGCAAGACTAAAAACGGCCCCGGTTTCGCCTTTTTGGGTTTTCTTCAGGAAAAGGAACACATAATGGAAAAAATTCCCAATTTGAGGATTTAAATGATTGTTCTTTTTTTCTTTTTTTTTTTATTTTTTTTTTTTTTTTTTTCCCCAGCGTTGCTAGTAGAAGCCCAAAAGGGGTTTCAAAAAGGGCAGGGTTTTGTTTTTGAAATTTTGTCTCTTTCTTTTGGGGGGAAAATTTTAAAAGGTGTTTTTTGTTTTTTTTTTTGTTTTTTTTTTTCTTTTTTTTTTCCCCCCCCTTCTAAGGTTTTTTTTTTCCTTTGAAAAAAAAAAAGTTACTTCTTTTTGTTTAACATTGACTCGAAAAACAATAAACATATTTCTGCACCCACAAACACATGCTCAAAAAAAACAATATAAGAAAACCAAAATTAAAGCACTTGCATAAAAAAGGGGGGGGGAAGAGAAGTAAAAACTAAGAGATAGAGGAAGAGAAAAAGGAAAGGAGAGAGGAGAGAGAGGGAGAGAAGGAAGCAAAGGAGGGAAAGGGGCGGAAGGAGAGGGAAACTGAACAGCAGGGGGGGGGGGGGGGGGGGGGCGGGGGGGGGGGGGGGGAAAAAAAGGGGATGCCCCCTAACAAATTTGCATGAACACAAACAGTCAAGTGAGGGAAGATTAAAAAAAAAAAAGTCAGCAGCTGAAAGTAAGTAAATTAAAAAAGTAGAAAAATAAGTTCTTTTAGAGGGGTATGGTTTATTTTTGGGTTAAAAATAACACGTAGGCTGAAACCTCTTTTAAACCCAAAAGTCCTGATAAGGAAGTAAATTTCCTCAAAAATTTTGTCTAATTTTTTTGTCAAAATTCCCTTTCTGTTCTGTATCTATCTTTTGGGTATACTAATAAAGGGATTGGGCAAATTTTGGGGCTTTTTCTTCCATTTTTCATTTGTAGATGTATTGCTTTGCCAAAAATATTAAACAAGTTAAGGCTTTTTTTTGTTTTAGGTTTTTTTTTTGTGTTTTCCCCAACCCCCAAAAATTTTCAAAAAAACCTTGTAAATTGAACATTTTACACCAATGAACACAGTTTTGAAAATAAGCGTCTTTGCAAATTTTTGCCAAAAGGGTTTGGGGGTCATGGGCAATACCCAAAAACAAGTTTACAAAAATTTTTTCATTTTCAGTTTCACATAAGGAACGAAAAAATGACCCAAAATTTTTTCAGTTTCAGTTTCACATAAGGAACTTTAGTAGTGAGTTTATTGCAATTTTTTAGGTGTCGGTATCTGTTAGGTTTGGGAGGGAAATTTTGTGGGAAAAAACGTTTGCTGTAACCAAACTCGTTGAACATCCGGGGTAGTTGAAATAGCATTACGAAAAAAAAAATTTTATTCCACTTAAGGTTGGGTTTTAGTGAAATTTTCCCCTTCCACTCCCGGGAATGGTGTTTTTATTTTCATTGAAAAAAAGCCTGAAAATAATGGTTTTTTCCCTTTTTGGTAAGTCGCCAGGGTTTTATTTTTTGGAGTTTATATTTGCAAAAGGTGTTACATTTTATCTCATTCTGAAACTTTTTTTTGCCGAATAGCCCCCCTGAATTTGATTTAAAATCTGGGTTTTATTCCATCATATTTTTCAAAATTTCCCCCGTGACCCTTTAAAAAAATTTCCCCCATTGTCTAGTAAATCACTGACCACATTAAAACCTCTTTTCGAACCCTGTTTTAGAAAAATGGCTGTCTCCTTTAGAATATTCACATTAAAGAAAATTTTGAATTCTGCATTGAAAGCTTTAATGTTATTTTGGTAAAAAATTTTACAATAATCGTCTATAATGTTTCAACACATCTGTCCCCGAAAGGGTTTTCTTTGCCACGCAAAAGTACATTCATATATCGTGCCCCCAAATTTTTCCAAATTTACAAACTTTGGGTTTCAAATCCAGGACAAATTTTTGCATGTACAAACATTTTCAAAAAAAATTTTCGTTAACCAACTAAATTTTTATGGTATCAAAAAAAGAAAATTTCATTCAAATTTTCAAACTACCCTCCTTGTAATTTTTTTCACACATTGTTTTTTTAATGATTTTACTTGGGTTTTCGTCCCTAAAAAGACAAAAAAAAATGCGTCCCGCTGGTGTAAAAAAAAACATTTTCCCGGGTCTGGGGGTTTAGGGAAAAAATCACCAGTTTTGACATAGCTAGAGTTTTATAACTGTTGTTTTTTCCCAAAAAGGGGTTTTTTTTCTTTTTTACCAAATTTTTTTTAAAAAAAACTTTTTTTCTTTTTGTATTTTATTATCATAGTTAAGTGCTACAATTTTTTCTACGTTCCCCCAGAAAAAAAAAATTTTTTAGGGAAATTAAAGAAGGGCCCGGGGTTCCAGCAAAAAAGTTGACCTCTTTAGGTTTTCTTTTTTCTGAAGTGTTTGCTTACCCAAACAGATAAATTGAGTCTTTTTTTTTTGTTGGTTTTTTTGCCCCAAAAGATAGTAGCAAATATTTAAATGTAATTTGGCTTCTTTTAAAAGGGAAACTTCACTTCCCCAAGAAAAAAGGGGGGTATCATCAGCAACCTATGCGGGGGAAGTACTAATGGCGTTGATTTTAAAACCTTTTATTATGTAATTTTTTCCCGATATTATAGACAAAAAATTTTTGCAAGAATTTAAATATTTTAAAATTGGGGAAATTGGGTCCCCCCTTACGAGACCTTACAAATTTGAAACCCGTCTGAATAGTGGCCATTTACTGACAGCAGTATGATTTGTTATAAAACCCTTTCGATCCCCTTCTTTTTTTCTTGACCAAAACTGAATACCTTTTAATGCTTTGTTTTAAGGGAAATTTCCCGGAAACCTGTCCCAAAAACCTTCTCAAAGGGCAAAACCCAAAAGCAAAGGCGTTTATGTTTTTTAATTTTTTGTATGTAACAAAGTATCGTAAACAAAGTCTAATTTTTTTCTCCTATGTAACGCCCTTTCATGAAAAACCTCTTTTGAAACAGAGGGGAATAATCTTTGGCAAAAACCCTTTTTTGATTCTGATGGCAATACAAGCGATTTCTATTTTGTAGGAGTGTTTAGTAAAATATATTTGGTCGCCCCAAATTTTTTAACAAATTTTTGGTTTATCTTCTTTTGGAATGCAGGGATTATTCCTTGTCGCTGTGTAAATTTAATTGACCAAACGAAAATATCCTAATTAATAGGCGAACCCCAAAAAAAAAAACCAATGTCTTTAAAAAAAAACTTTTTTGGAAAGGGGGGTTGTATAGCCATCAGAACCCGGGGCTTTTATTATTTTTTTTGGGTTTTGAGTGAAAAAATTTAAAATTCCCCATGTGTGACAGCTTTCCCTTTCCCAAAATTTCACATTTATCAACATTCAAAACGGGGAAACATGTATTAGTTGCAGATTCAAAAATAGCAGTTTCCCCTCCCCCAAAAGTAAGGTTTTTGTAAAAAGTTTCCTTTCGTTCAAAAATTTTTTTCACCCTTTTCTTTCTCCAGAGGGCCCTAGTTCTATTGACAAAATTGGGCGTTTTTTAAATTACCGAAGCATTTACTTGGTTTTTCTCCATTTTTTAATTCCCCCTTTAAAATTAGATCTCACAAGCATACCCCCTTTTTATTTTTTATTTCGCGGGTCTTGGGAAACTTTTTCTTTTTCTCAAGCTCGTCTGTTTTAGGGTTTCCCCTTTTTATTTCTTTAATTTTTTCCCCCTAACAGGTCTCCTCCAATTTTTCCCCTTCTTTCTTTTGTATAACCCAGTAAAAAATTTTCTTTCCACGAATTTTAAGAAGCAGCATTTAAAAAAAAAGCTGGTCATTTATTGCCCAAAAGCAATTCACTCATTTTGGGGGCCCTTTTTTCTAAAATTAAACAAAGGGGGTACACCCGGTACAGATACTATTTTTTTTTTAAAATTTTTGTGATTTGTTTGTCAAAAAGTTCTATGTAAGTAGTATTTTTAATAGGAGTTTTTAAATTTCCCGTATCTTTTGCCTTGTTGTTTTCTTTTTTGAAGTGTAGGGAAAAATGCCGGTGAATTGGGGGATTTAATTTGGTAGTATCAATTTTCCGTTTCATTTAATCAAACAAATTTCTAGTTTCCAAAAAAAAATTTTAACCCGGCCCTTTTTTTTGGGAAGGGGTTGAATTTGTTTCCAGTATAAAACCCGGTTTTTGGGATACGGTCCCGCCCGAAAGTCAAATGAATTCAACCCCCCCAACTTCAAATAACTTTCCTACTCCCTTTATTTGTTTGGGGTAACTTGCATTATTTCGTGGGCCAGCTTGGATCTAAAAACAACATTAAAAACACCCGAAAATAATGTTTCATTATCAAAAGGGATGTAGAATGAATGATGTCTGTGAAAAAGGCGGGTGGTCCCTGAAACTGGGAACCCTACAAATTTTTTTTAAAAATCACCGCTTTCGTATCAAAGGTTTTCAATTTTTAAACCCCAACTATTGACCTGCAGGGGTTTGTTTCTCTCTGTTTCACTTTATAGTCAAAATTAATTTTGAAAAAGTATTTTCCCGCCCCATTTTTTGGGTTTTTTCCAGTACCCGCCAAAAAGAAATCATAAACCCCAGAATGTCTAATGACGGTTTTTTATTTTTTTTTTTTTTTTTTTTGGTAGGGGGGGATTCTTGGGAAACAGAAGGATATTTCTATTTTGTTTGCCCCTTGAAAACCCAAGGGAAATCCCTTTTTTTTTTTATGTCTTTTTTTTTTTTTTAGTTATTTAGACATTACAGTTACAAGTGGGGAAATTTTTAAATTTTATTATCCCTTGGAAATTAATATGTTTACACCGTTCTCAAAAGCTGGGCCCCACTATGTTAAAAAAATATTTTTCCTGGTAGGTCTAACCAATAAAAAAACCGATTACAAAACGTGGTAAAAAAACCGGAACAACACGTAGGGGCCCCTTTTCCCCGCGCAAAAAAAATAACATCATACTGTTTATGCAGACCCACTGTCCTCAATAGGGATATGAGAGGCCGCATTTTGTTCAAAGAAAAAAAACACAGTGAAGACAGGCCCAAAAGAAGGAATTTTAGTGGCAGATAAAGTCCCCTCCCAAGTCCCTTTAGAGGGGAACGATAGACAGAGAAAAGAGCAGAAAGGAAAACAAAAGCAAAAGGTGAAGAACAAACTGAAAAGAAAAGTCCATGTTCTTTTAAAAAATGGGAAACCCAAAAAGGGAAAAAAACATGACAGAGACAAAACGGTTTTAAATACAACACAGATGAAAAAAGACACGATGTACCCGTCCTTTCCCTTCGATTTTTGACCCGCAAAAATTTGAAATTTTCAGGGTATGGGAAACCCAAAGATGTTGAAAAAGGAATCCATTTTTTTATATAAAAACACTGAACAAGAACACAAAATTAAAATCACAAAATTTAGCTCACTGTTTTCCAGCATGGCCGGGAAATCAGTGACGGAAAAAATCAAGGTCGAAAAAATAGGGCCCAGCGACTAGTCCAAAAAAACCCAAACAAAAAAAAAAAAAACCCAAAAAACAAACTTTTTTACAAAATAAATTAGGACTTTCCCTTTATCGAAATTAAAAAAAGTAATTGAACAAAATCAAAATAGAATGCACTTAAAAATATGAGCACGATATCGATGATAAGTTTAACCCTTGCAATTTTACAAAGGCAAATAAACAAACCCAAAAACAAAAAAAAAAGATCATGTCCTCAAGCGGCCTCAAGCCTACCGGTAAAAAATACGTTAGGGGGACCCTCTCCAAAGGGTTTAAGGGTATGTTTTGCCTAGCTTTTGCAAAAGCTTTTGGCTTTCCAAAGTATTTTCAAAAATATTGAAAAAAAACCCCAAATGTGTCATTAAAAAGGGGGTTACATGTGGCAAAATGTTTAGATGAACCCCCATCTGTTTGGCCCGGGTAACAAAAACGAGTTAACCCCAAAAAAATGTGGGTTTAAATTTTTGGCCTATCATTGTTGTTCTTATTCAGGGAAGGTTTAAAAAAGAGATGTAGGAAAACAGTCAGATGGCAAAAGAGTTGGGGGGATGGAGCACTCAAGGGGTGAAAAAGAGACAGACATAAATTTACGCAAGACAAGCAGACAAAAATGAAGAATGACAAAAAAACTGACAGGAGGACGGGCTGCCCCCCAAAAAAACATAAAATCAAAGGAAAAAACTTTGAGAGTATCCCAATTTTGCGAACATGATCCAAAAAAATATAACAAAAACATTGAAAGTAATATTTGAAAATTCCAATCCAAAAATATTTAGTGTTTTCCCCTTGTTAAAACCCCCCCCGTTGACCAAAGATGAAACGAAAAATCCCTGTGTTTTTGTATTATACACTAAACTCTAAAAAAAAAATTTTTTTTTTAAGAAGATAAATTCTTCTTAGCAAATCCAAAGAGTACATAGGAAAAAAAACCCCCAAAAAAAAACTTCCTTGACACTACTGAAATAATGAAAAAACATCACTAATGAAGTTAATAGCCAAAAATGGGCCCAAACCTTTCAATTTTATTGGGAAAAAAAAGGAAAAGAATCTACAATTTACTGTTCCCCGCTGGTTTTTCGGGGGAAATATCTTCTTTGGGTTTTTTCCTCACCAGGGGAAAAAAAATTTAGAAAAGGACAGTTCAGGGCATGGGGGGCCCCTTTGGGTTTTTGGCTGTTTGGTCTGCTCCCTGCTGGTGCGGGTGATCTCCAGGAGGACCACCCCGGGAGGGGCAGCCCCGGGGCCAGAGGTACCGACCGTCCCCCCGAGTTCTGGGGTCACGTCCGTGGCGGACATGTGGCGTCCCTGGGGCTCCCTGGAAAACCCCCCCTTGGTTTTTTCGCAAGGGGCCAAAAACCCCTGCTCTTCTCGTTGCAGTTGCCCGGACAGGTCCCCACGCCTGGTGGGGTCCCCTGAACCAGGGGGGGACTGGCCCGCCTGCTGCTCCTGTGCTCTGGTCCCCACGCAGGTCGTAAAGTTGTTCCCCCAAAGGGGGGCCCCTTCCCCCGGGTGGGCCTTTATGGGAAAAACCCCGGGCCCTTTTCCCCGTCCAGGGCCCGCTGGCGAAGCCGCGGGGCTCTTGACCACCATAAGGAGAGCGAAGCCCTGGGGGTTTAGATCCTCGGCAATCACCAGGGGTGTGCCCCCTAGTTTGCCCCCCCGTGAGTAGGGTCCCCCTGGGCTCTGGTGCACCTGGAAGGGTGAACCGCCCCAATGATTTCCGAGGGGGGGTCTCTTGCTGCTTCCCCCCCCCAGCCTGTGCCCCAGCCTCAATGTCCTCCCCCTGGAAACTTCTTTTTGAAAAAAGGTCCAACCCGCCCACTCAAAGCTTTTTAGGGGACTCATTCGCCTTTCCCCCACACGATTCACAGGGTTGTTTCCCCCCAAAGGGAGGTAGCGGGGTCCTCCCCCTTTTGTCCGCAAAACTTTGCTAAAAAGGAAGGCATGGTCACACTTTTGGGGAAAGATCTGTCTCCTTTTTTTGCCTTAGCCAAATCTGTTCTTAAACCCCATTTTCCGTTCCAGCTGGAAGAAATTGCTACGCAAAACTCCTCACAGTGTCCTTTGATTCATAAAACTCACACCATTTGCACCCATTTCACTCGCACAACATTTTTGCTTTTCATCATTTCCCGCATTAGAAACACTTTTCCTGAAGGGGGGATAATTCCCGTTGTCTTCAACACTACCTTTTAAAGGGTGGTTGGGCTTCCCTTGGCAGCCAGTTTTCGTCCCCCTCTGTCGACCAAAAGCGAAATTTTTTTCGTGTTTTTCCCGACAGCTGGGTTTGGGCCCTACTTACGTCAGGTTGGGGAAGCTTACTTTTTTTGGTGTTGTTTGGGGTGCTGATAAAGGGAAGGTCAGTGCCCCTGGTGTTAGGCGAATTTCACCTTTTTTTAGCTGCCTTTTTTCTTTTTCTAACCCCCCTGGTTTTTTAAAGCCAGTACCAAAGCTAAAAATAACAAGCTCCTGCCACGGTCTTTTAAAAACCCCCAAATTTCCCCCCAAAACCCAAAAAACCCCCAAAAAAACCCCAAAACCCCCCAAAAAAACAAAAAACCCCCCCCAAAAACCCCAAAAAAAACCCCCCAAAAAACCCCCCCCAACCCAAAAAAAAACCCCCCCCCCAAAAAAAACCCCAAAAAACCCCCCCCCCCCCCAAAAAACCAACCCCCCCCCCCCCCCCCCCCCCCCCCCAAACCCCCCCCCCCCCCCCCCCCCCCCCCCCCCCCCCCCCCCCCCCCCCCCCCCCCCCCCCCCCCCCCCCCCCCCCCCCCCCCCCCCCCCCCCCCCCCCCCCCCCCCCCCCCCCCCCCCCCCCCCCC
>JAMYXO010004112.1:5000-18203 GCA_033310375.1 Conus canariensis | reverse complement strand
TCCATCTATTTGCTGTCTGTCTGTGTATTTATTATCTCACTATTTCAAAAGGGATAATCAATAACCTTCTGGACTCCAAACTGTTAGTTCATCTGAGGGCGGCCTCTTTTTTTTTGCAGTCTGCTTTTCTCTATGGGCCACGACAGGTTGGCAAAACCAGGCAGAACTCCTGAATTCATCATACAAAACAGGGCAAAGAAGAGGTGTGGGACAGAATACACGCATTGAGAGAGATCATGACCTGGAGCGGCCCGGCACCCTGAGTTGTAAGGAGTTCAGGGCCCAAACACTTTCGAGGGGGGGGGGGGGGGGGGGGGGGGGGGGGGGGGGGGGGGGGGGGGGGGGGGGGGGGGGGGGGGGGGGGGGGTTTCTTCTCTGAAGCCCTACTGCGTCAAGCTTCCCCCCTAGATTTTCTTCCCATTTGGGTCAACTTTCCTGTCAACACCAAGCCGTCAAAATCCTGCCAACCTGCAGAAGGGAAGAAGAGAACCACTTCAAATTGAGGTCACTCAGAGCACAACGGAGTCAGCAAAGGAGGTCGAGACAAACTTTCCCTGGCAATAAAAGAGTTCAGATTTGGGAACGGGAAACGAAACGGCAAGTGAACGTATTGCTTTTATGACGTCAGATTGGGGCGTTTGAAAAAATTTACCAAAATTTTCGTAAGCACCGGACGGGAAAATAGGAAAACGGGAAAAAAATCTGTTAAATGTTTGCTTTGATGTAAAAGATTAACCCCATTTTAGGGGGGCCCATTCCCCTCTTGTTCTACCGTGAATTTACGTGTGTCTTTTTTGGGAAAATTTTCCCCGTCTGCAAATTTGCACCGGGGGGTATGTTTTCTTTTATTTTATCGCTCTTTTTGACAAAAAGTGACACTTTCTACGAAAGGCAATTTTTAGTCACTCTGAAACTGTGTGTTTTTGTTTTTTAACAACAAATAATTGTGGATTACCCGGGATGGCGATTGATCAAATGAAGAGTGTTGAGTTCACTTGCTTGGGAAGGGGCAATTCACACACACAGCCACAGACAGACAAAGACAAACACACACACACACACACAAAAACCACACACACAACACACTAAAAGCGAGCGCCCGCGCGCGCCCCGCATAGCCACAACCATGCATGCAGCAAGCAGCACACACACACCACCACCCACACACACCACACCCCAAAAAACCCCACACACAGAGGAGTTAATGAGATTACATCCCACACAATGCACAGCACACAACTGACTGCAGTCCACATGTACCCATTCCCACCACCACCCCCCCCCCGTGCAAATATACCCACACACTGAGCCTTTGCTGTGGGTTCACAATCCAACCTGCCTGACCCCGCCTGCAGAGAGAGAAAAAACGAGTGAGTCAGTAAGAAATCCCCTCATCTCATTTTCATGTGCCCGAAATGCCGTCAAACACACTTTTGTAGCTCCTTACAAAACACCGAACAGTTTCACGTGATTTAAACGAAAATGGCTTTTTTTTACACAGAATTGCATAGGAGGTAAGAGAGTCATATTAAAAAAAAAAAAAAAAAAAAAAAAAAAAAAAAAAAAAACCAGTGGGGAAAAAATAGGGAGGAGGGAGGCCCCCCACTGTTTGTTTGTTTTTTTTAATTAAAAAAAAAAGAAAAAAAAAAAAAAAAAAGTGGGGGAAAATTGGAGGTTGGAAGAAAAAAAAACAACAACAACAAAACACCCGTTCAGTTCCTTACAAAAAAAAAATGAAAAGAAAAAAAGACAAAAAGGTGGGGAAAATTGGATGTTGGAAGACAAAAAAAAAAATAAATAAAAAAAAAATAAAAAAAAAAAACAAAAAAAAAAAAGAGATGCTTTTCATTATAAATTCGTGACTGGTTTAACAAAGGGATAAGCTCCAAAGAAAACAATCGTCATGAACCTGCATTCTGCCCCCCTGTCACGTGCAGCGGACGTGTGTAGGAAGAGGAGCAGCCGGTGAGTACCGACATTCCTTTTTGACGTTACCTGTTTGCCGTTGCCGAACACGTTACGAAAAACCGAAAATCTGGCACTCACTAGTCTGCCATGACAAGATCCCACGTTATCCGGGAAAGCCAGGGCTGTCACTCTCCCAGTACGACTGGTGTCTACAACACGTGATTGGCGGGGAGTGTGCTTCGTCTTGAATGTCAGACCTGGGACATGCTTTAGCTGGAGCGAAAAATGTAAGCGATTGACAGTGATACTTCAGGGCGATTCCGCCTCTGTAAGAGAGAGAGAGAGAGAAGAGGGAGAGAGAGAGAGATGGGGGAGAGAGGAGAGGATCACACAAAGAAGAGAGAGGGGGGAAATCAGAGAGAGAGAGAGAGAGAGAGATCACACAAAGAAGAAGGGGGGGAAAATCAGAGAGAGAGAGAGGAGAGAGAGGAGAGAGAGAAAAAAGAGAGAGAGCAAATAAAGCCGAATAAACAAACAACGAATAATGATTGGGAATAATACGGTCCCATTACGTTCCCAAGTGCCCCGCTGCAGAGATTTTCTTTATCATGCAAATTCGAACCCTTTTAAAGAGAACATACTGGTGACTACATTGCCAAGCGAATGGTTCGACTACAGTGACAAGAAGGCGCAACGGCTGTTTCGACCCTGAATATTATATCTACAAGGCAAGACAAAACAGAGGAACGGACACCTACCAAAAAAAAAAACCAACATTAACTCAGTTGTTCCTGGTTTTTGTCGTTTGTTTTGCAGGTGGTGGATTAGTTTGAATGCAGTTACCCCGCTTGCAGTGTGGGGATTGAAACGGGGGAAAAACTGAATTTTCGGTCTTATTGGAAAATTGTCGCATGGGCATGACAAATCATTAGCGAATGGCATAGTTCGCTACAACACGCACGCGTGCACGCACACGACACACCCACACGCCGCACGGACGCAGGGCAGCGACGCCGCCGCACGTACGCACACACGGCACGCACGCCGCACGCACACACACACCACACCACACACACACCCCACCACACAACACACCAGGTAAAATAGGTGGATAGACAGGCCTAAAAACAATAAGTAGATACCACACACAACACACCACACACACCACACACACACACACCACAACACACACAACACACTTTCACCCCATTATAGTCTATCGCCATATATTCGTTGCCCCCCTGTTCCGTCATTAGCTTTGTATATATTTTCATATGTATGGACACACACCCTCTGCCCAAATTTTAACATCCTCTCAAGGTATTTAAAATAACTCCAGTTTCCATGCCCCCCCCCCCTCCTGTCTTCTCTCTCTCCTCTCTGCCTCTCCCCCAACCCCCCCCCCCCCCCCCCCCCCCCCCCCCCCCCCCCCCCCCCCCCCCCCCCCCCCCCCCCCCCCCCCCCCCCCCCAACCCCATCCTGCCTCTACCCTCCACCAAATCCCTGCTTCTTTCAGTACATCCTTCTCCACACACCTCACTCCACGCACCCACCCCACCCTATCTCTCCTGGCCTGGCTATTCCCTACCCCCCCCCCCCCCCCCCCCCCCCCCCCCCCCCCTCCATGTAGCCTCTGTCTGGACACAAACTGCGTCCACTGGCAATCCCCCCCCCCCTGCCTTTCCCCTTTCCCCGCCCCCCTCCCCCTCTCGTCCCTAATCTTCTTCCCTTTCTCTTCCCTCATTCCAAATCATTCCAGTCGAAAGGGAGGGCGCGATCTTGGCAACGGGACAGGGGGGGGGGGGGTAAAAATTTTTAAAGGCGGTGGCAGATTTTCACGACAGCACAGCTGAAGGTTTTTTTTTTTTTTCTTTTTCTTTTCCCTTTTTTTTTCCTTTTTTTTTTCTTTTTCCTTTTCCCTTTTTTTTTTTTTTCTTTTGTTCTTTTTCTTTCTCTTTGTGACTTCGCCTGGGGGATCATGATGCTGGCGGTTTGTTCGTGGTGTCTGAAAGGGCGGCCATTTGCTTTTTTGTTTGTTTGTTTTGTCTTCATTTTGTTTTCTTGGGGGGAGAGGGGGGTGAGGGGGGAAAGGGGTCAAGGGGAAGGGGTGTTTTTTTTTTTTACGTGACGTTTTTCAGTGACCCTTGGTCTGTCTTGTTGTCTGTTTTGTCTGTCTGTCTGTCTGTCTAATTATAACACTCGTCAAAAACACCAGTTTGCCCACTTTGCTAAGTCTTCATTTCAATTTTACTTATATAAAGATAGATAATAATAATAATAATGAATACTTATATAGCGCCTATTCTCGGCTAGAGACCAAGCTCTAAGCGCTTTACAATCAACTCTCGTTTACACAACGGGCTGCCTACCTGGGTAGTGCCGACTGAAGAGCTGCCAGCTGGCGCTTCATTCAGTCATTTCCCGTGTCATCCAGTCAATATCGTTCAATATCGTTCACTCAGTTTCCTTACTTCCTCCATTCTTTCCATTTCTCACGCAGGGTGCATACTATATGTAACGTGTCATCCATACCAACGGCCAAACTGGCCTACTCTTCCGAAAGTTGGTGATGGGATTTTACGTGTGTGCAAGATGTTATGCGTGCGTTCACACACGGAACCTCGGTTTATAGTCTCATTCGAAGGACTGTATGGGAAATGGAGTCAGAACCAATGTTAACTCTGAGGGAAAAATCCCCCTGTACCGAAACGCCCCCGGCGGAGGTTCGAACCCGCAACCCCAGGATCACCAAGATTACGAGTCCGGCGCTCTACCAACTGAGCTATTCCGAGATGAGAACCTCGTTTGAGGTATATAGATAAATGAAGGAATAAAACGGTATCCTCGCCTCAACAGTTTATGCAAGATCATGTCAAAGATCTTTTCAACTGATCCCAGTTTAAGCGCTATGTCATCTTGAATTCAACGAGTCATCATTTATGTTTGAAGTTTTACTAAACACCATGCCACGTTACATTAACGCCCCCTTTTTTAACGGGACAAATAGTAGTTCTGGTTTGCAGAAATTCCTTTTCCTCTGCGCACGCATTGTGGTGGAGGGGTGATCAGCCTTGATTACTCTGATCCATTTGTCTGGAACTCACTTCAAATTAATGAGAAAAACCCAAATTCACTAAAACATTTCAAGAAACAACTACACAAACAATTGATGTCTCAATGATTGGATTCTTGAAACAGAAAATCACAAAACTTTATTATTGACAAAATCTTCTGGTCGCCGTTATTTTTCTGAACACCCATTCCATTGAGTACTTTCCCCTGACCCTAACCGCACTCACACTCCTCCCCATCCTCCCCTCTCCCTCCCTCCCTCTCTCTCTCTCTCTCTCACACACACACACACACACACACACACACACACACACACACACACACACACACACACACACACACATTTCATTCAATTTGTGAATGTTCCTACACCTTGCCTACTCAACACCTCATTATTGTATTAACGATGAGCCTACTCGTCAGTACTAGAATTAGAGTAAAAGTGTTGTCATGTCAATTTTTCAGTATGAATAATATGCATTGAAACAATGTGTTCATGACAAAAACAGACTGTACCATAAGGTCTCGGACTAAAAATATCTCACTTTGAGTATTAAAAAAATTCAGTCAGTCAGCTAATAAACCTCTCTCTCTCTCTCTCTCTCTCTCTCTCTCTCTCTCTCTCTCTTTCTCTCTCTCTCTCTCTCTCTCTCTCTCTCTCTCTCTCTCCCTCTCTCTTTATGAATTGTTTGCTTATCATTGTAGAATTAGATTACCATGTTGCTATGTTGAATTGTCAGTATGAATGATATGTGCTGAAATAAATGTATGCATGACAAGGACAGATTGTAAGACTAGGCTTTGGCCTAAAATCTCCATCCTTGTGTATTAAAGATCAATCAATCTCTCTCTCTCTCTCTCTCTCTCTCTCTCTCTCTCTCTCTCTCTCTCTCTCTCTCTCTCTCTCTCTCTCTCTCTCTCTCTCTCTCCTCTCTCTCTCTCTCTTAGAGTAAAATTTATACAACCGAAAGACCGCAAGGTTCCATGCAATTTCAGGCTAACTTTGTTTATGTCAACAAGGCATGAGACTACAATAAAACAAAAAAGATCAGCAGTGCATATTTACCATTCGTTTAGTGGGCTAAAAACTGTGACGTCATAGAGCGTTATCTTTCAGTGTATACCATAAAGGATCTGATTTTGTTGATGGGTCGTTTAATTTGTGTGTGTCACTGAATTGTTTTCTCTTGCTTAGTGACGTTTACACCCGTACAGTAAGGGTCCTAGGTCTTTATCTGAAAAAAAAAAATTGAGTCTTGTGTGTGTGTGTGTGTGTGTGTGTGTGTGTGTGTGTGTGTGTGTGTGTGTGTGTGTGTGTGGTGTGTATCTCTAAGATTAAAAGAAAAAGAGAATTCCGATTGTGTCTGTGAGTTGCATAAACCTGCCCGTACGTTCAGATTGCTTGTCTCTCGTAATAAATGTGTGTGTGTGTGTGTGTGTGTGTGTGTGTGTGTGTGTGTGTGTGTGTGTGTGAGAGAGAGAGAGAGAGAGGAGAGAGAGAGAGAGAGAGAGAGAGAGACAGAGACAGACACAGACAGAGAGAGAGAGAGAGAGAGAGACAGAGACAGAGACAGAGACAGAGAGAGAGATTGATTGATTGCTGTGTTGTTCCTGTAGTAATGCCCCGTGGAATTCGGTCCCCAGTCTCTCAGTGAGACATCATTCCAGCAATGTGCATTCAAAGTTGTCACCCTGCCAAAGGGCCATGACTTGGTGATGGCTGTGAGAGGAAGGCTGACTACAACACAGTGTGACAGGTTGAGGTCAGTGGAGACTGGGGTCAGCGAGATGTTCTGAGATGCGGGTATCAAGCATGCAGGGTGTTTCACCTACCTACCTCAAATCATCTCACAATTCTCAATAGATGGGCACGAACAGAGTTATAATTTTGGCATGTGAATGTGCGTTTAATTTTGTAGGACCATGTAGAACAGCATCTCGCTTCTTCATATTCATCCGTAGAGTGTCCTCAATTAACACGCTGATTATTGGGTGAATGGACAGCTTTTCAGTCTACTTTGGAGCAGGGAGAGAGCAAAACAGTGTTGGTATGGTTGTTTTGTTGTTCGAAAAGGACAAGCAGGTCTTCCTGGGTTCTGTTGTGTCTTAATGGATACATGGTTTGCTATGAAAGGTAGGACTGTGGTTTTGTACTATATGCCAGTTAATCTGCCGCCTGATACGTAACATTGTAGTGTTACTGATCGTGAGTTCTTGGTGCAAGATGCAGAGCTTCCTCTGGGAGCATTATTGTGGAAAGTTTGTATGTTTTACACGAAAATATACCGACGAAGTCTGGGTCTGGCATCCATGGAGAAACAAGGACATCACCAGTCCCCTGTTCACTGAGATCTTCACTGAGAACCTGACGGCCCTGGTTTACCAGACGTCGAGTCTTGAAATGACACACATGGTCAGGACAAGTTTCGTCTTTACCTCATTGGCGGAAATCTTTTAAAAAAAGTGTTTGAAATAACTCCGCCAAACAACATGGACAAACGAATCACAGACAAAACACGACGCGTTTCGACCTCTTTGGTCTTCTTCAGGCAAGATGAACAACACTCAGGACAACGAAAATGAAGAACGAGCAATCACTCATCTTGCTCATCTCATCTCGTTGGGAAGGAGTTGCCGTCCTTGTCCCGAATGGATTGTATCGGAAGGCAGATTGTGTTGGAGGGTGGATTGTGTTGGAGGGTGGATTGTGTTGGAGGGTGGATTGTGTCCGAAGGTGGATTGTATTGGAGGGTGGATTGCTTAGGAGGGTGGATTGTTTCGGAGGGTGGATTGCTTTGGAGGGTGGATTGTTTTGGAGGGTAGATTGTTTTGGAGGGTGGGTTGTTTTGGAGGGTGGGTGTTTTGGAGGGTGGGTTGTTTTGGAGGGCGGACTGTGGTGGAGGGTGGATTGTATTGGAGAGTGGACTGTGGTGGAGGGTGGGTTGTTTTGGAGAGTGGACTGTGGTGGAGGGTGGGTTGTATCAGAGGGTGGACTGTGGTGGAGGGTGGGTTGTTTTGGAGAGTGGACTGTGGTGGAGGGTGGGTTGTATCAGAGGGTGGACTGTGGTGGAGAGTGGATTGTATCAGAGGGTGGACTGTGGTGGAGGGTGGATTGTATCAGAGGGTGGACTGTGGTGGAGGGTGGGTTGTATTGGAGAATGGACTGTGGTGGAGGGTGGATTGTATCAGAGGGTGGACTGTGGTGTAGGGTGATTGTACTGGAGGGTGGATTGTATCAGAGGGTGAACTGTGGTGGAGGGTGGGTTGTATCAGAGGGTGGACTGTGGTGGAGGGTAGGTTGTATCAGAGAGTGGACTGTGGTGGAGGGTGGATTGTATCAGAGGTGGACTGTGGTGGAGGGTGGATTGTATCAGAGGGTGGACTGTGGTGGAGGGTGGGTTGTATTGGAGAATGGACTGTGGTGGAGGGTGGGTTTATTGGGGAATGGACTGTGATGGAGGGTGGGTTGTATCAGAGAATGGACTGTAGTGGAGGGTGACTTGTATCAGAGAGTGGACTGTGGTGGAGGGTAGATTGTACTGGAGGGTGGACTGTGGTGGAGGGTGGGTTGTATCAGAGAGTGGACTGTGATGGAGGGTGGGTTGTATCAGAGAGTGGACTGTAGTGGAGGGTGGATTGTACTGGAGGGTGGACTGTGGTGGAGGGTGGATTGTATTGGAGAGTGGACTGTGGTGTAGGGTGAATTGTATCAGAGAGTGGACTGTGGTGGAGGGTGGATTGTATTGGAGAGTGGACTGTGGTGTAGGGTGGGTTGTATCAGAGAGTGGACTGTGGTGGAGTGTGGATTGTATTGGAGAGTGGACTGTGGTGAAGAGTGGATTGTGTTGAAGGATTGATTATAGTGGAATTTGGATTTTGATGGGGGGTGGCAGGTGAGGATTGAAAGGAGAGCGGAGCTAGAGGTAATATAAGTGTGTGGATGCCCTGAATGGTCTGAATGTGTTTGAGAAGGTCCTATTCTCCCATTGCCTGTCCGCTCAGCAGAATGTAGACAATTGGGTGTTGTCTGCAATTGTTAGCCAAGGGTTTTCAGCGATTTTTGATGATGATGATGATTATGCCACAATGTGTGAGTTGTTATTGGTAAGGTACTGGTATTTGTCTCGACTGTTTACTGGTTGTTAGACTGTTTTCCCCTATATGTTGACTGATCTGTTGTTGTGTTGTTGTTGTTTTGTTGTTGTTGTTGTTTTTGTTGTTGTTGTTGTTGTTGTTGTGGTTGTTGTTTTCAAACATGTTCTTCTTCTGCGCAGGTCAGCTACTCGCAACTTCAGATTTCTTAGTTCTGAGTTCATCTTTTAACAGCCATCCACCCACTCACCCACCCGCACTCCCACACACGTACACACAGACACACACACAGACACAGACACACACACACACACACACACACACACACACACACACACACACACACACACACACACACACACACACACGGACAAAATCAGATCCCACACACACAGACACAAAGACACATGGACACACACACACACACACACACACACACACACAGCATCGCTGCATGCTCGCGCGCACACACACACACACACACACACACACACACACACCACACACACACATATACAAGCTCGCTCTCTCTCTCTCTCTCACTCTCTCTCTCTTCTCTTTCTCTCTCTCTCTCTCTCTCTCTCTTATATATATATATATGAGAGAGAGAGAGAGTTAGAGAAGGCAAGGCAATACAACATTCTTTATTTACGAGGATAATAGCTAAGCACTGACGCGCTTTTTTACATCCAGCCCTCGCCCTGAGTAGGGACTACAACATGCAGTGAAATGAAATAATGTAAGAAAGCAAACAAGCAAACAAAGCAGTCATGCAATCATAATGGAACATCAAATGAAAATAGAAGAGAAATGAAAAAAAACAAACAAACAATAAACAAACAAAAAATAAGAAATAAAAAAGTAAAAATAACAGCAATGAAGGGGCAGAAGAGAGTGGGGTGGGGGTGGGGTGGGCTGTGGGAACATATGGAAATGTACTACAACGTACAAGAATTAGGCTAGTATATATAAAAACATACAGTAAAATGAACATGACATGACAAAGTACGTACAAGAGAGAGAGAGAGAGAGAGAGAGAGAGAGAGAGAGAGAGAGAGAGAGAGAGAGAGAGAGAGAGAGAGAGAGAGATGATCAGACACAAGAGCAGGCAGCAAAACAAACAAGAAGGCTTGGAAAGAGCAAAGGCTCGCAGGCAGACAGAGGCAGCGAAGCACTGAGGCAGACAGACAGACCGACAGACCGACAGACGCTCCAAGACAGACAAGATAAACTGCTGACGAGTACTGTTTTCCCTCCGTGATGTAGGGGAATGATGAGGAGGGTATGTGGAGAATGGCTGCAGCTTCAGGGATGGTGGTGGCCGTTGTAACTGTTTTCTTAACTGTTCTCTCTCTCTCTCTCTCTCTCTCTCTCTCTCTCATTGCGTATGTGTGTGTGTGCGTGCGTGCATGCGAGCGTGTGTGCGCGCATGCGCGCGCGCTTGTATGTCTGTGTGTGTGCGCACGTGCGCATTGCATTTGTAACAAACTGATCGGGGGGAGGGGGGGGGGGAGGAGTGCTGACAATAATTCCTTCATTATTATGTCGACAAGTTTTGCTGAGCAAAGATTAGTTCAATTCAAAAAAAAAAGAGGGGGGTGGGGTGGGTGGGGGGTGGGGAACTGGGCTGGGGGATAGGGTTGGGGCGGGATGTGGGGGGGGGGGGGGATAAGGGGATGTGTATGAGGGTGCTGAAGAAATCATGGAAGTGTAATGATCAAACCTCCACTTACAGCAAACAGAAACCTCTGCGTTCTGTCATGGATGGTGAAGCAGTCATCTGATCTCTCTGTCTAACGCCCACTTTCGACTTCCTGGTGAGACACCTCAGTAACACACCGCCTGGTTGTATCAGTCTGCCCGTGGTATGTGACAGAGACTTATCTCCTGTGATTCTGTACAATTATCTCCTAACCACCTTGAAATCTGATTCCTGCTTTTTGCCTGTTCATTCCTTTTGCTTGTTCTTTTGGGACCTCTGTCTTGACTCAGTGGGAGAGCACCCACCACATCACAGTCAGATGTTGCAAGTTCCAGCCTTGCTGATGTCCAAAATGGTATTTCGCCTGCGGCTATTTTGACGTGATGTAGTTCTGGTAGGATCAGTGTAGTGTTAAACAGGCCCCCTCTCCTCCCCCCCCCCCCCCCCAACTCACTGCTCTGTTGGGACAGTTGTTTCCCCGTCTGCCGTAAAACACTTCGTGAACGTGAAGTTTATAACCGTTGAAACTATGGTTACTGCATAGTGACACCAATAGCACTGAGAGTTGCTGTAATATTAGTGGTCGGTACCTGGTAAGAAATACAGACACGACACATGCGTGTTCCATAGACAGGACCCATCTCCATTAGCTTCATATATATCTGATATGAATTTCATCTGCTTTACACACACCACACACACACACACACACACACACACACACACACACACACACACACACACACACACGCACGCACGCACGCACGCACGCACGCACGCACACACACGTTAGAGCGAGCACTCACTTATAAATGCACAAGCTCATATTTACATGCATGCACACGTTTGCACACACATACACACAAATGCGCCTAAACTCACACAAGAGAGAGAGAGAGAGAGAGAGAGAGAGAGAGAGAGAGAGAGAGAGAGGAGAGAGAGAGAGATCAAACCCTTTATTACTCAAGGATAAAGATTGTACGCCGAGGGGGATGCCTGAGGCATGCAAACCAAAGGAAAGACAATCACACACAACTAGCTAGCATGGTGCCGTAGTTACTGTTTCAGACTCCGAACTGGGGTGAGGGGGTGGGGTGGGGGAGTTGAGGATTCCAGTACTGTGAGAGGCATAAATTTGTGGATTATATTCATATATGTATTTATCTGTTTGTCTATTGATCTATTCATTTGTTTGTTTGTTTATTCATTTTTGCATCGGTCCGGTCATAGGCAGAGTTAATGAATGAACACTGAAACTATACTATTGAGAATCAGCCTCTTAATCGATGCATCCCTTACAGGAATGCTGAAATGTCCTGTCCAACACTGCAGTTGTTGAATGTGTCTCCTGGGCCCAGTTGAAGCTGGGTTGTAATATGAGAAGAGACACAGACCCCAGCCCTGATGTGCTGTCTTAGATCAACACGGAGCTCCATAGCGGTCATAATCTTCCTCAAGTCTTGAATTCTTTGGCCCTTCGTGCTCTGCCTTTGTACTTGTTTTTCTCCCTCATGTCCATGCTGAGTTTGTATGCATTGTTGTGTCTGCCCGCCCACACAATCCACCTGATGCGCCTGGGCTACACACACACATAACGCTCGCGCCGACCCACACACACACACACACACACACACACACCACACCACAACACGCCCCTACTCACACACATACACGCGCGCACTCACGACCACCACACACACACACACGCACGATCGACACACACACACACACACACAGTGCACCGCCGAACACACCAACCACCACCATCACACACACTACACGCACGACATGCGCACACACACACACACACGCGACATGCGCGCGCGCGAACACCAGACACACACACACATACACACACACACACACACACACACCACACACACACACAGCCGCGGCGCAACACCAGCACACACACATCACACACACACACACACACACACACACACACACACACAATTTATTCTATCGATCGTATGTTGCGCATGCTGTTCCGTCACATTAGATCTGCACATATCTGTTCACATGTACTAACATATATCTGCAGGAATAAATGATCCAACTGTGTATGTAAGCACTCCAGTTCCATCCCCCCCCCCCCACCCCAGCCACTTCCCATCTCCCCCACCCCCACCCCCCACTTACCCACCTTCTTTCTCCCTCCAAACCTCCTCCCTCCCACTCATCCCTCACCTCCCCACCTCTTCACTGTACATTCTACCTCTCCACCCCCCCCCCCCCCCCCCCCACCATCCCACTATCTCCCATTACGCTATGTGTCTCTTCCCCATCTCCCATGTGGCTCTGATTCTGACAGACACTGCCGTCCACTGGTAATCCCTCTGGCCACCCCCCCACCCCCCCCCCCCCATCACTCCGCTCCCCCCCCCCCCCCCCCCCCCCCCCCCATCCTCCGCACAGTCTGAAGGAGG
>JAMYXO010004111.1:0-18205 GCA_033310375.1 Conus canariensis | reverse complement strand
AAGTTTCCCCCTTTTGACTTTTTTGGTGCCCCCTCAGGGGGCCGGGTTTTGGGGGGCCCCCAACTCTTTTCTATTTTTTATAAATGATTAACCATTGTTTTTTGAATTTTTTTTGGAAATTTTTTTGCTGTTGATTCCCTCATTAAAAATTCTCATAGTAGTAACCCTCCTGAACTGGTAAAAAACCTGCAAAAAAATATAAACAACAAATTACATGGACAAAAGGAATCATATGTCCCCTAAATTTGTTTTAAAAAAACCAAACCCAATGTATGTCACTACCCCGCCAGAAAACGACAAAAAATTTTGACTTCCCTCTTTTGCGCCATTACCTGAAAAAGGGACAAAAGATTAAAAAGGGTTAATTGCAAAAAAGGTTTTTGGGTGTTACCTTTGGGACAACGTTTATCTTGGGTCTTACCAAAATTGGGGGAAACTTGGAAAAACTATTTTTTAAGAGAATTTATAAACTTTAAAGAAAAAATTTTCTAAATCTTCACTCCAAAAAGATTTTCTTTCAAGGACTTTTTCTTTTTCTTATCTTTTTTGGGAATTCCACGTTTAGGGGGAATAATGCCAGGGGAAACCCAAAAATTTAAAAATTTTTGGTTAAGCCCGCCCCCCCAATAAAAGGGCCCTTTAAAAAATTAAATTCAGTTGAAATCAAAAGTAACCTTTGAAAAAGGGTATTACAAAAATTTTTTGATTTTTTTTCCCATTTAAATTTTTTTTCCTTTTAACTTAAACCAAAATGCTTGGCGGGGGAACAAAAAAAATTTAAAAGGACACCCCAAAGATTTTTCTTTGAAAGCTTTGTTTTTAAAGGATTTCCCCAGGAATAAAAATAACCGGTTTTTCCCCCCGGGGACCTCGATGAAATTTTTATAAATCAAGTTTTCTGAAAATTGGGGGGGGGACCGTTTGGGGAAATTTGGGGGTCCCTTCCTAAATAAAAATCTTGTCCTTCAAAATTTAAAAATTTAAAAAACCCCTTTAAAAAGGGCATTTTGAAAAAAACTTTTGGCATCAATTTAAAGCCCTTTTCCTTTTCATTCATTTCCCCTTTTTAAAAATCTCTCTCTCTCTCTCCCCTTTCCTCTCTTTTCTCTCTCTCTCCCCTCTCTTTTCTCTCGTCTTTCTTGTTTTGAATTTTAAAGGGTTCCAAAAAAGTTTCAATTTTTTGTTTGGTTTTAAATACGAGGGGGTTTAGATTTGGAAATGAAAAAAATTTGGTGTTTTTAAAAAGGTTTTTTTGAGTTTGTTTTTGGGGTGTTGAAAAATTTGGTTTTTTTCCCTTTTTTAAGGGGGGAAAATTAAAAAAAACTGGAAAAGCTTTTTCCCTTTTAAACCCTAAAATAAAGATAATTTTGATTGATTTTGAATTGATGAAAAACCCGGGCGTAGGGAAAAACGTAAAATTTCGGGCGTATTTGAAGCCCAGAAACAATCAGCTGTATTTCATAAGACAGTAAAATTTCAGCTGTCCCTAAGCCCGTACAATCACCCGGTACTCTTAAGACGTAAAATTCGTTTGAACCCCTAAACGGTACAATCAGCGACTCCAAAGAAGTACAATCAGTGTACTCTTAAGAAAAAGAAACAATGGGGGTTGTACCATAAAGACAGTCCCAAAAATCTTTTTTTTGAAACATGATTTTTAAACAACCTTTTTTTTAATCCCAAAAAAAGTACTTTTTTTTTTTTGGGGTGGGGGGGAAAATTGGGTTTTTTTCAGGGTGGGGGGATTAGAAGTAGGGGGTGTGGGGGTGGGGGGGGTGTGGGGGGGTGTTGTGTTTGGTGTGTTTTTTGGGGTTTTTGTGTGTGTGGGGGGAAAAAGGGGGGAAAAAGGAGGGGGTTTTGGGTATTTCCTGTAGTTTCAAAGGCCGGGGGGGAGTTTGAAAAAGGGATTTAAAACTTTACTGTCAAAAAATTTGGGGGGGAAAAAGTTTTTGCCACGGGTTTACTTCCCTTTTCCTTTTTTAAATGTTTTCAATTCCCTACTTTTGGTATTTTTTGGGTTGGGTCAGAAAAGATTACGAAAAAGCGATCCATTTTTTAATAAAATTTTGGGTTTCAAAAACCCCGAAATGGGGAAAAAAGCAGGAAAAAAAGAAAATTTTTTGGGTGACATCTTTGGGGAAAGCCCAAAACCCTTTCCGGGCGGGATCCGGAGGGGGCCTTTTAATTTTTGGCGGCCCGGGTCGGGTAACTCCCCAAGGGCTTTTCAAAGCTTTTTTTGTGATCTTAAAATTTCGGGATTATTTAATTTTTTCTAGAGTGTTCGGGAAAAGGACAGGGGCCAAGGGCAAAAAACTGCGGTTGGCACATTTCGGGTACGAAAAACCAAACAAAAAATTACGCAATTTAAGAACGTTAATGGGTTTTTTTGTTCCCACGGGAAGAACACCACCCAAAAAAAAAATTGGGGTTGTTGGGGGTTAGGTTCCCGCCAGAAAAAGACCCTCCCCAAAGGGTTTCCCCCCCAATTTTGGGGGAAAGGGTACATAAGGCTTTTGGGGCTTTGGCCCCCTTCCTGTTTTACCTTCTTTCCCCGGGGGGTTTACAAAAGGTTTTTCTGCTTTGCTAAAATGAACAGGGGGAGGAAAAAGGGAAAAGGGGGAAATACGCGGAGATGAAAGGAAGGGGGCTAGGTTTGGGCCTGCTACGGGAGGGTGTAAAATTGGAAAGGATTAAACAGAAACCTGGGTTTTTCCACTTTCTTTTTCCCGCCCTTCTTTTTAGAGTAACTTTCACCTAACTACCAAGGTTTTTTTTTTTTAGGGGCACCTAATAAATTTGTAATAAAATTTTTGAAACTGGGGGAAAATGGTTTTCCCTTTGGATTTCCCCCAAAAAACCCTGAAAAGCCCAAAAATCACCCAAAAAGTTTTAAATAAAAATTTCGGGGGGGTTTAAAGTGTGCCATGCATTTTGTCTTTTTATATTTTGGAAATTTACAACGACTGTTGTGTTTGTTTCACTCACCGGATTTCGGGAAATTTGAATTAATCCTTTGCTTAAATTTTCCCAATTGCCTGAGTTTTGATAATTGTAAGCACTGCCCCCTAAAGGGTTTTGAACCCCCAATACAAGTGACACCTGCACAATCCTCATGCTTGTTTGGGCTGCCTTTTTTCATGTCAGCGTTTCGGGGCCCGCATTTGTATTTAAATGAAACAGTCCCTACCCCCACCTTAACTTGTAGTTTTCTTGGTACCAGTTAATATATGTTTTTAAAAAACCCCATTTGGGGGGAATCCAAAGCATTTCCCGAAAATTTGGGGCCCCTTCTTGATTGTTAGCGGAAACCCTTTCCCCTTTTTTCCAAATCCCCGCGGAAATGCCCCAAAAGGCTTAAAAAGTCTGAAAGGGAAACCCAAAATGAAGAGTCATCCAAAATTTGTGTAGATGAAGGTTTTTTTAAAATTTTAACTAGTGAGGGCAGTTTGGGGGGATAAATGAAAGATTTGGGCTGTGTAAAAATTTTTAGCTTGAAAAATATAAAAAGGAGATTTTTTTTTGGGAAGTGCTTGAAAAAAACCCTTTGACATTCTTTTTATCCCCAAACTGTCCCCCCCTTGTGTTTTTTTTCTAGACTTCACCTCACCTGAAGTCACTTTTTTTTAACTTCCCTTCCCTGCCTTTCCCTTTCCCCTTGGTTTATCAAAATCCTCCCTTTGATCTTCCCTAAACCTTTCTTTCATCCACACCTCATTTTATTTTATTTTCCAGTTTCTCCCCTTTTCCCCTTTTTTATGAAAGCTTGCCCGGTGTTTTTTTCTTCCCTCCCTTTAAACCTGACCTATATGATTCATTTTTTTTTCATTTTTTTCTTTACCTTACCTTCCCAATGCTTAATTTTTTTATTTATCTTCCCGAAACCTTCCTGACCTTCTTTGCCTCATATCATCTTACCTTGCCCACTTTTTTTTCCCACTTTTTTCTGCTTTACCTTGTTTTATCTTACTTATATAATTTTTTTTTTCACCGGCTCCCATCTCACTCTTTTTTTTACCTTATCTTTTTTAAATGTTACCTTATTTTTTGCCTTTTAATTTTTTTGGGAACATTTTTGCACACATTTAGGGGTCATTTTAATTTTGTTTTTATTTTTTTCTGTGAACCCCCCTGGCCGGGGCCGGCCTGGCTGGCCGGGCCCTGACCTGCCCTGCCTGACCTGCCCCGACTGACCTGACCAAACCTTCCCAGAAGGGAAGAATTTGGAATGAAGGAGTGGCCCCCAAAAGGCAGGCGGGGAACACCGCGGGGGAACCCCACCCGCCAAACAAGACCCTCCCAGCGGGGGCAACAGAAGCAACATCCACGGCGGGCTGCAGCCCCGGTATGCCCGGGCGTTTGAGGGACCCCTGATTCCGGGCCACACTGGCCACACATCGGCTGAAGGGAGGGGGGGGTCGGTCCCCTGTCGGGGATAGGGAATTTGTCGTAAAACCAAAAAAATTCACCGTCACGGAACCTGCCTTGCCAGTCCCCGGGGGCCCTCCGTGGCCCAGAGTCCGAAGATAAAGTGAAGGAAAGGGTTGAGGGGCCCCTGTGTGTGTGGTGGTGTGTTTGTGTGTGTGTGTGTGTGGTGTTTTTGTGTGTGTGTGTGTGTGTGTGTGTGTGTGGGTGTGTCGTGCTTTGTATGTGTTTGTTTTTTGTGTGTATGAGAGAAAGAAAGAGAAAAAAGAGAGGGAGAAAATAGAAAAAAAAGTGAGAGAGAGGAAAGAAAAACATAAACGAAGAGGGAGGGGAAAATTTACGGGAACTTTACTGGATTGTGGGGGAACTTTTTTTTAAAAAAAACCCTTTTCAGAGAAATAAAACATGTTTTAAAGGGGTTGAAACCCCCTTTTGCAGTTTGCTTAAAAAGCCATCGGGTCCAACTTCCTCACACAAAAAAAAAGGAAAAAGGGTGTGAGGATGTTTCGCCTAAAACCTTTGAAAATTACCCATGTGATTTTTGGCCGAAGTGGGGAAAATTTTTGAGCGTTGTTTTCAGGTGAACCCAGTGCTCTGGGCTGTCCCCAACCCAGCCAAGGGACCCATGGTGATCCTATCTACGTTACAACTGCCTTTTAACAGCATCACTGAGTCCCTCAAAAATCGCTGGACCTTTCCCTCTCTCCCCCCGGACACCCAAAAAAGACAGGGCCCTTTCACCGCGGGGGCCAGGAGAATCAGCTGTCCCCGGGTGGCAAAGGGGCCGTCTGGCACCCCTTTTGACAAGGAGGCCAGTGTGGTGGAGGAGAAGGGGGGCCCCAGAGTTTTCCCCAAACAAGCATGGCGGTCCCCCCCCTGGCCCGAAAGTCTGTGGACAACATGGGGGAAAGGCCGGGGGCGATTTCCGTCGTCAATGCCACCCAATCCCCGAGCCCTACTTATTTGTTTTTTTTCACGGGGAAACCTCTGAACTTCATTTGAAAAATACAAAAGATAATCCTTTCAGAAATTTTTTTCATGGATAAAACCACCCGGGATTAAAGTAGGGGGAATGAAAGGTTTTTTTCACCAACCCTCAAAATTTAAAAAGCTAAAGTTTGTTTCTGTTTTATTTTCAATTTAGTGTATGTTCAGTTGGGGGAAAAATTTTTCACAAAAAAACAAATTGTCATTTTCCCAAATCCCTTTTAAAAAAAAGTTTTGTGCCAAATTTACATTAAATGGCATTTCACAATTTTCCCAATGTCATTTTTCATTGGAAAATTTACCAAAGCCAAACCCCCGTTGAAAAAAAAAACATTTCATAACAAAAACAAAATTTTTTAACACTTCAAAGGACAAAACCAAAATTTTCTGAAAAACAATCTTTTTCAGTAGCATTGTGTAAAAATTTTTAGTTTGATCTACTAGAACGGTACCGCCCGCTCCCACAAACCCCCCCAAAGTGGCCTACCCTAACTTTGTGTCAGATGTTGTTGGTTTTTTTCCCAAAAGCTCCCACCACAACCCCCCTGGGTCCCCCTCCCCAAACTTTGGGCCCTGATTTTTGTTGGGACTGTCCCAAAAGTTTGAAACCAAAACCCCCCTTGGTGGCCTACCCAAAATTTGAAACCACCCTGGGTGGCCTACCCCAAAATTTGGGGGTTTTCCATGAGTTTTTTGGCTGTACAAAAGCAACATCACAAAACCCTTTGGGGGGCCCTTTAACCCCTAATTTTGGTGGTAATATGTTTTTGGGACGGGTCCAAAAGCGGCCCCAATAACCACCCTGGGTGGGCCAAACCCAAACGGGGGGTGTCTTGTTGTTGTTAGGCGGGTACCAACAGCTGCCCCACAACCCCCCCAAAAGGGGGCCTACCCTAATTTTTTTGGTTAATGTTGTTGTTAGGACTTTCCCACAGCTGCCCCAAAACCCCCCTTGGGGGGGCCTACCCCAAACCTTTGTGTCATGTTGTTTTTTAGGGACTGTACCAGCAGCTGCCCCCAAAACCCCCCTTAGGTGGCCTACCCTAACTGTGTGTCATGATGTTGTTAGGACGTACCAACAGCTGAAACCTTTAAAACCACCCTGGGTGCCTACCCAAAACATTGGGGTCATGATGTTGTTAGGACGGTACCAACAGCTGCACCACAACCACCCTAGGTGGCCTACCTAATTTTGTGTCATGAGGTTGTTGGGAAAATTTTAAACCACTGCCCAAAACCCAAACCCTAGGGGGGCCAAACCCAAATTTTTTGTGTCATGATGTTTTTTGGACTGTCCCAGAGCCTGCGTCAAAAACTACTTTGGGGGACCAGACGAATGGATGCGGCCATCACAGCATCGGGCAGGAGTCGCTGCCCCTGGGGGTTGGACATGCGTCCTTCCTCCCCTTTGCTTTTGGGGTCCACCTGCAAAAGTGGGGGCCCCCGGGGGGCCCGCAAAGGGAGCTGCTCACGGCCCAAGGAAAAAACGACCTGGTGCAAAAAACACCCGTGCGCTTCCTGGAAGTGGTTGAAACCCAAAGGAAAGAACTTCTTTTTGGGTTTTCATATTTTGGGGTTAAAGGGGGGAAATGTTGTTTTAATGGAAGAGGGGGAGGGAAAACAATTTTTGTTGTTTTTTTGAAGGAAGTGGTTTTTTTTTTTCCTTTTTTAAACGGGAATTTAAGGGTTTACAGTTGAGAAATTTGGGGTTGCTATGTTTTCACATTCCCCTTTGGGAGGTTGCCCCCAAAAGGGTCCTTTTGGGCTTTCCCTTTTCCGGAAAGGGTCCTTTTTTTTTAAAAGCCCCCCTTTTTTCCGTTGTCCCTGGGTGTTCACCGGGGTGAGGGGAACAGTCTTTATCTGTGGTGGGACTTTTAAAACATTTTCAGAAATCATTGAACGGGAGGTCAAAACCTTTTTCAAAAAAACCCAAAATTTTTGGGGGATTCTTCCCAAAGGGTTTCCCGCAATTCTTGAGCGGACCTTTTTGATCTTTTGGGCTTTTTTTTGTAAACCCCTCGAAAAATCTGACGGGCCCCTTTTGCCCAGGATTTTGTTCTTTTTAAGAAAATTTTGTTTTGCCCTAAACTAAATTTTGGACCCCAAGGGGGGGGAAAAGATGTTGTCCCTCAGCTCTTTACACAGTTCAGTGTGGTCTGCTTTCCCGGGCCCTAGACAATGATCAGACAGCCTTTTGTGGCTTGTGCAGGGGGTTATGGCGGGGGAAAAGGGGCCCGGGTTGTTTGCCAAAATGGAGATGTTACGTGGGTTTTAACCTGAATTTTAAACCCTTTAAACTGAATTTTGCCATTTCATGCTGATCCAGCCCCTCACAGGGACTTACGGGAAAGGAAAAGGGGGGGAACCCCCCTGTGTGGGAATAGGGGCCCAATTTTGGGGAAGACACCCATTTGATAAGAAAAAAAAGGCTGACTGTTGAAGAAAGGGGGTTTGATAATAAAAAATTTTTTGGGGGGAATTGCAGTAAATTTCTCTTGAAAGTACGGGAAAAAAAAGTTTTCCCCTTCAAAAGGCAAAGGCACAACAAAAAGGAGCTTTGTTGGAATCCAATGGCACCAAAAAAACAAAGTCCAAAACCCAAAAAAGGCAGCAAGGGGTTTGGTTCCGCACCAGGAAAAGGGGGAAAAAATAAAGTTAGTTTGAATATTTTTTTGTTGAAGTAAAACTCATTACGGGAAAATTCTTGTTTGCTGCCCCGGTTTTGGGGGAATAGAGGTGGGGGTTTGTCCCTCCCTTTTTCCCAATTTTTTTTTTTTTGGTGGGTGGGGGTGGCGGGGGGTTTTTCCTGTTTAATTGGTGGGGGTTTTTGGATTTTTTGGGTTGGGGAAAGGTTTTTTTGGGACCGGTAAGAATTGAGAAAAATCCTTTTTTGGGTTGTTCTGATTTTACCTGTATTGTGCAGTTGCAATCCATTTTTGTCATTCCCCAATTTTCCCCTTCAAGATAAATGATCTTGTTATTTAATGGGTTTTGTTTTTTTTTAAATCTCATGTTTTTTAAACTTTAGCATGACATTTAAAAGGGAATGATGAAACTTTAAAGGGAAAAAATTTGGGTGTTATGAGAATTTGTCTTTTTTGTTTCGTTTTGAATTACCTTGGTGTTTAATCTGCCTTTTTAATAAAAAAGGAAAAGGTTAAAAGGGGTTTGCCCATGTTGTAGACTTTAAACCTTTTCTTTTTGTCTAGTATGATATTCCCTTTGGGTGTTTAACTAAACCTTTAAATTAATAAAGGAAGCTTTGAAAAACCCTTCCACATATTGGGGGCTTGTCTCCCCTTTCCCTTTTCCCACGGGGACCCCCAAAAGAGGTTCTCGTCAGCCCAAATTGCTTTTCCTTGATGTTCCGTTTGAAGGATGGGGTTTAAAGGAAGATCATGTGCCAGAGATCCTGCAGCTGCCCCAAGAGGTGTCACGGGCGGGCCACTTTTGTGGCCCGACATGCGTGCGAGGGGGCCGGGGGGCTGCACCAGTGGCAGGCCCAATTTTCCTTCCCAACCATCCCATCATTTTCTTTCAGCCAGGGCCTCCATCCCGACACTTCTTTTTCCCTGCCCTGAGGCCCCACCCAAAGGCCTCTGGGGTTCGGGGGGGCTGCAAGCACGGGTTTTTGTATGGGGGAAGGGTTGTTTTTTCCGGGTCGTGTGTGTTGTGTGTTTGTGTGCCTGCATGGGGGTGTACGAAAGGGTTGGGTTTTAGTCGTGTGAGCCCAATGAGCAGGGGGGGTTGATATGTATTTGTGTTTGTGGTGTGTGCGGTGGTGTGCTTTTGGGGGTGTGGTGCGGTGTGTGTTTTTATGTATGTGTGGTGTGTGTGTGTGTTTGTGTGTGTGTGTGTGTGTTTTTTGGTTGTGTTTTCCTGGAACTATATTGGAACCCCAGCAGGAGTTTTCGTAGTCAGTTTTTTTGACAAAAAATTTTTGTGAAGATCACACAAGAGTTGCGGGTTGTGGTTCATTGATTGCACTTTTTTGGGATTGTCTTTTGTGAGGGGAGGGAGAGATTTTTTAGAAAAAGGATTTTGGGGAAAGGGGGGGGGTGTGTGTGAACGGGGGGGTGTGTGCGGGGTTTGTTTTGTGGTGTGGGGTGGGTGTGCTTTCCCCCGTGTCCCGGTGCTTTCGTGGGGGGAAATTTGGGAAAGAGTTTTGAAGTTGGATTTTGGGGTTTTTAAAAATTTGGTGAGAAGGCCTTTGTGTTAAAATGCTTTAAAGAATAAAAATAAAGAATAAGGGCCCAGATCTTTACTTTTTTTTAAAATAATTGTATAAAGAGGAGGAGTGGAAGTTTTTAAAATATATTATTTATATTTTGGGGGTTAAAGAGGGAGGAGGGGGGATGGGGGGGTTTTGATTATAGTGTGGGGTCATAATCTTTGGGCCCCCTTAAAAAAGTCAAAATTGTAAAAAATGAGTTTTGATGTTTTGTGATTTTTTCCCTTCTTTTTCAGCATGTATGGAGCCAGCAAGCTTTTAGGAATGGGGAATTGCATTATCATTTTGGTTTTTGGGAACCAGGTGTTTTAAAACGAATTTTGGTTCTCCCTAGTTTCTTGCACAGGGTCAGGGGTTTGAATTTTTTGGGTTTTTTACGACTTTCATTTGTGTTGCTACAACGTTCAGGATTTTAAAAGGGGGACGCACTAAATGAAAAAAGATTTGGACAAACAATATGGTAAGAGGGGTTTCCCCCAAACTTTTTTTTTGCTCGGGTCATTTCCCTACCACCTTTTTTTCTTTTGGTCGGTAATCCCCCTGTCTCTGTCACTCGGGAAAATTTTAAAGGGTAGGATTCGGGCCCCACGGTTTTTTGTTTTGCTCCACATTTAACTGACCAACTTTTGGGTTTTTAAACCCAGTTTTTTTCCTTTTTTTTTTCCCTTTTTTCTTTTCGGGTCCCCTTGATTTAAGTGTGCTACTAGTACAAAAAAAACAAAAGGGAATGGGGACTGGTGCTATGTGTGTATTTTGTGTATGTGGCATAACAATTTTTGAAAGGGTGGGATAAAAATAAAAACGTTCACGCAAAAACATTTTTTAAAGCTGGGGAAAGCCCCTTCACCTTGTCCCCAAAAAAAGAAGAAAAATCTTTTTGTTTTTTCAGCCCCTAATCCAAAAATCTCCCCCTCCCCCCAGCCAAAAAATGCCGCTGCCCCCTTGTTTCTTTGTTGCAACATGAAATCTTTAAACATACTCATGTAGGCACAAAAGCTTCAAAACCCCAAAACAACACACACACCCACACCACACACAAAACTTTAATACACAAATTACAAAAACACACCCCATGCACACGAAACCCAAATGCACGCACATGGACCCACGCGTACCCCTTCACCCCGGGCGCCGGGGCGGGGAACACCCCCAAAACACACACACCACAACACCACACACACACCACACCACACACACACCCCAACCCCCAAACACACACACACACCACACACACAAACACACACACACCACCACACACCCTCCCGGGAAAAAAGAAAGAAATTGAAATTTTTTCCCTCATTTTTTTCCATGCTAAAAATTTTAAAGAGAGGGGTTTAGACCCCTCATTTAAAGGGAGGGGGTGATGATTTCCGTTCTTCTTTGATACCAGTGGAAAAACCCTGCAAAAAAAACAAAAAAACAAAAAGGGGGAGGGAAAAAGGGCCCAGTTTTTTAAATCTGCCCCACTAGTGAATGAAAGATCCCTCCCCCAGAACGGTGGCCTTGGCCCTGTCTGCAGGAATGTTTTGTCCCAGTGGATAGGGGGGGGGGGAGAGGGAGGGGCACGGGAAAACCTGAAACCCATTTGTCAGATGGAAAGGTCTGTTTTGGTTTGAGGGTAAGGTGGAGAGCTGACTTCCATTGGCTTTATCTTTGAATAAACTGATTTTTGGGTTTTTGTAAAAGCATCCTAAATGAACATCCTGTCCTGAAAGGGACGGGGAATGGTGGGGCCAAAAATGACAAGGGGGACCCCGGGAAAATTTTTGGAAAAACCTTGTTTCCCATGAAAAAAAAGGTTTGGGCTGGGGAAAAGGATTTGGAGCCCGCCGTTTGAGGGCAAAAAAAAAAAAAACGGAAAAAAACAAAAACAAACAAAATAAAAAATGAGGTGCCCCCAGACCTAAAACTTGGGTTTGACTTTTTCCCAAATTTTGGGGATTTGGGCCTGAAAGGGAGGGGGTTTTTAAAGAGGACCCCTGCCTGAGTGAAAAGGAAGTCCAAATAAAAAGAATAAAGAATTTTGGAATTGAGGGGTTGAAAGTGTCCCTGCTATCTGTCTCATTTTGTCACTTCCAAAATTCAAAAACCAAAACGCGTTCACCCCCCAAAACCGGGAAAGGAAATTTTGGGTTTGGGAAAACTAAGAAAAACCCTTTTTTAAAAAAGAAATAATTTTTTCCGGGTTGTGTTAGGGCCCCGGGGGAGGGACGGGGAGGGGAAAAAAGTTTTCCGTCCCAACCCTAGCAAAAGAAAACCTTTTTTTTGGGTTCCGCGGGAAACCTCACCCCAGGCGTTTCCTTGAACAAAACTCTTGGGGGGGTTTCCTCAACAAAACTAAAGGGAATTTTGCCCCAGCCCGGGGAAGAAATCCGCCCGCCCCCCGGGACGAAATTTGGGGACGTCTTTTCTGCCCTTTTTCCGGGGCCCCAATTTACTGGTGTTCGGTCCCTGGAAAGGGAAGGGCCTTTCAAAAGGGGGAAGTCTTTTAATAGGGGTTTCTCTTTCCCCCCTTTCCCAGTGCCAGGGCCATCCCCTTTCGTCCTTTTCCCTCCAATTTTTTCCCCCCAAGGGGCCAACCACGGGCCCATGAAAATTATTCCTATTCCCCCTAAGCAACAAACAAAACCGAAAATGGGCCACCATAACCTTTCATGAAACATATAAGAAAAAAACTTGGTTTCCATTTCCCCTTGGGTCAGGAACAGTAAAAACACAATTCCCCCTTTGTCACCCTCATCAATACCATTTAAAAAAGGGAAAAGGTTTTTCCTTTTTACCCCTCGTAAATAACCTTTTCCCTTTCATCCCCTTTCTTGCAATAAAAACCCAAAATTGTTTCGGAAAAAATTTTTGCAATTATTTTTTGGACCCCCAAATTTTTTTAGACAAATACATAAAATTTTGGGGGAAAAAATAAATGTTTGGGTCTTATTAACTTACATCTTTCTTTTCAAAAAAAAACAATAAAGTTTAACTTTCTTTTTGAGGGGCAGGGGGTTTTGGGGTGTGTGGGGGTGTGGGGTTTGTGTGTGGGTTGTGTGTGTTTATTTTCCATCAGCAAAATTTTTTCCTTTAAACCTTCTTAAGGTAAAACAAAATTAAACAAAGGGAAACAAAAACATTCATTTTTATCTAACTGTTAATTCGGTGAATCCTTCACTTTTCAGGGCCCTTAAATTTCCTCATCCCTTTTTAAAAAGGACGGGAGCCCGGGGTTTGGGGCTTTCTGTTTTTTTCAATTAAAGATTGTTTTTTTTTTAAAAATACATGAATTTTTTTAAAACCCCCTTTAACCCCCCATCCCCAAAGCTTAACCAATACTTCCCTTTTAAAAAGGAAAAAAAACAGGGAAACGGGGGGAAAACCCTAAAAGTTCAGGGGGGAAACTTTCCCCAAAAAACAAGGGGGAGCAAATTTTTGTTTACGAAAATTTCGCACGCACAACCTGCTACTAGGTGTTTTATTTTTTTTTTCCGCCCCAGGTTTAAAAATTTTTGCCCGGGGAAAAGGGAAAAACCCCTTTTTGTTACATTTGAGGTTTTAGCCTTAAGATCTTTAGAGAATGAGAGGTTTTTGCCACAATTTTTCCCAAATTTCCAAGGTTGAGGGAAAAAGGTCATAAGGTTCCATTGGGGTGGGAGTGCCATTTAAACAGGAGGTGGGGGAAGGCAGGAACCTTGGCCAAAACTCTTAAACCCTTTCTGAAAATTTCTAAAATTTCCATGATACCTTTTTTTTAAAATCTTGGTGGAGAGGGGGTTTGAATCCAGGAATAAAGGGAGCAGGGGCCCCTGCATGGAAAACCCTTTCACATGCGCACAAAAATAAAAGACAAAACTGGGCCCGACTTTGGCTTGACCATGAAGGGGGAACAAACGGGATCAAGAGAAGAAACTAAATTTGCCCAAACCCCAAAATGAGTGCTTTCACAACTGGAAAACTTTTCCCTTTTTGGTCCCAAGTCCCCTCCCCCCAGGATCCCGGGAAATGGTGCAGCCAGCTTTGGGGTCTTTAACCTGGGAAAAAAAATTCAAAAATTATGGGAAAATTTTTTGATGAGAGAAATTTCAGGGTTTAATTTCATCTAAAAAAATGTCATCAGAGAAGATCTAAAAAAAACTTAAATTGGGCGGTAAGGGGATGAAAAAAAAAAGGGGACAAAAAAGGGATAGGAAAGACTTCTGAAAAGGAAACCAGGCACTGGTGATGGAAAACGGAAAAGCAAATGAAAACCCTAAAAGGGGAGCCCGGGGAAAATCACCGTGTGATAAACATAAAATTTTTTTTTCGTTTTCTCAGTTTAGCATTGGATGTCCGCCCAACCCAAAATTTAAATATCCCTGGTTTGACCCTGTAATGCTCAAGCACAAGAAAGAGGGGCAAGCAATGAGTTTTTTCCCCCATAGAAAATTTTTCTTTTTTTTCCCTTTCAAAATTTTTAAAGGTGCTGGGGGAAGGGGAAACCCGGGAGGGGGGGGAAAGAAAATTTGGAGGGGGGGAAGGGGAAAAAAGAGTGATAAGGGAAAAAAGGGATGTGGTAGGGGCCCTCCAGTTACCTCAGGACCGGGGGTGTTTTTTGTTGAAATTTGTAAATTCAAACAAACTTTTCCCAAAGGGTTACCCCAGGGGGGGGGTTTGGGAAAAAACGAAACGGGTTTAAAAAATTAAAATTTTAAAAAAAGGGCTTCTCCCAAAACTTCAAAAAATTTTTGCACCTCATGGAGCTGAATTTGAAAGTGCAGGGAGTTTACAAAACCTGGTGGCGGTCGAACGGGGGAAAAACGTGCTAACCTGTTCCGGGGTTTATGGGGGCAGGAGGACCGGAGGGAACAGTTTAGGGGAAAGGGGCAAGCAGATGAGGGCTGGGGGGAGAAGCGGCGGTTTTAAATATCTTTTGGAGAAATTCTTCGGCCAACCTTTTGGCCCTGCCATGAAAAGGGGGGAGAAAAAAAGTCCGGGTTTTCCCAGGCGGGAAGGAAAGTTTAAAAACTTTTTTTGGGGGGCCCCCAAATATTGTGGGAAAAACGGCGGACCCCGGGAAAGAAAAAAACAGAAAAACAACTTTTGGTTCTCAGTCCAATGGGAAAAAGGGAATTTTTTGGGAATTTTTGGTGGAAAAAGTGACATCTTTTTCAGGGAAACCCTACTCTTAAAAAAGGAAAAAATTAGGTTTGATTTCATGAAAACTACTCTTCCCCGTTTTTTAAAAATTTTCGGGGGGGAGGGGTTTGGTTGGCTTCCCCCTTGCCTTTTTTGGGCCCAAAATTTTTTTTGGGTTGGACTACTGTTTTAAGGAACCATTGTTTTAAACAGGTGGGGGGAAAAAAAAAAGAAGATAAAAATCAAAAAACTAAAAAAAAAAAGGGGAAAAAAAAGGGAAAAGATTTAAAAAGAAATTTTTGTCAGGGAAAAAAAGGAAAAGGAAAGGGGAAAAAGGAAAGCTGATAGTTATTTTTCATGAACTGTGATTGTAAAGGGCAGACATGGACCCTAAGGAAAAAGAACGACGGAAGGGATGGAAAACCGGCGTGGGGGAAAATTTCCCCCTCGCGGAGGAGGCCGGGGGAAAGTTCGGGATCAGGGGTGACCCACGTCTGCCCCATGTTTTCGGTGGAACTCAAAACTTGGGGGGATTCCCTGTCGGATATGGCCCCGGAAAGGGTTCACCGCATTTTATAAAAGGCCCAGGAAAGGGGTTTTTGGCCCACGGGGTTTTCATTTCAACAGGAAAAACTTGGGGGGCCCCCTCCTGAAAACTTGGCCCACCAAAGGCCATATACACCGGGCCGGGGTTCACCCCACCCTTTTTTTCCCCCCCAAGGGTGTCTAAGTCAGTGTTTTTCCCGGGTTTTTTTTGGTTGAAATGTTGGGGCTTTTAAAATTTGTTCACCTGGTTGCCCGGCCCGGGGCCCGCAACAGGTGGGGACCCCGGGGGAATTTTTTTAAAACCCTTTTTTTTTTTTTTCCAACTTTTTTTGGTCTTTGTTTTTGTTGTTTTTTGTATTTGTTTTTTTGTTTTCCCTAAAGGATTCTTTTCTTTTTGTTTTTTTTGGTTTTTTTGTTTTTTGTTCCTAAAGTTTTCTACCTTGGACTTCACCCTTCGGGAAAGAGATTTTCCATCTCATTTTTTACCCTGAAAAGGGAAAAAAGCTTTTTTACGATTTGGCCCCCCCAGCAGTTTTTGCTCTGGACCTTGAGGGGCCTAAGTGACATTTTGGACCCCCCCTCCCCCCACCTGTGGTGTGTGTTTTTAAGATGCAAACAGTCTACTAAATTTTTTGTTCATTTTTGAAAGGAAATTTTAAATACGGGTCATTTAATCAAATGTTTATTTTTGGGAGCTCAAAAACATAAAGTCCTTGATGAAGGGGTGCTGGATTTTTTACCGCTATTTTTTAAAGGGATGTCCAGACAGACCGGGGGCACTCTTAAAGAGGGGGAATGTTTCATTCCAATGTTTTGGGCTCTGTGCCCAAACCCTTTGTTTTACGGCTGATTATGGGGCTTATTAAAATTAATACCCGGCATAAGGTTTTGGGCCTGAAACAGTCATAAATTTAGCACATTTTAAAAGTGGAACGGAGCACCCCGCGCAGTCCCCCTGTGGGAGATGGCCTTTTGGGGGGCCCCTGTTAGTGATTGCTCCAGGGACTGAGGGTTGCCGGGCCCCTGCGGGAAAATTTAAGCCCTAGGTTTTTTGGCTGTATAAAATTTTGGCAAAAATTGACAGTTTGGGAGTAACCCCATTGAGAGAGGAAAGGGGGAATGGATGGGGAAAAAAAAGGAAAAATATTTGGAGACTTTTAAAATTAAACTTTGGGTGAAACGTAGAGGGAAAAAATGTTTGGAAATTTTCACATGGCAGCGGGTTTCCATGAAAAGACTGTTAATTTTAGTTTTAAAATTTAATGTGATAGGGAAACCTTCTCCTTGTTGACGGCAATTTTAAAGTGGCGCAAAAAATGTGAAGGGAAATTTCCTTGTTGACTGCTAATTTATTTGCTCGCAAATAATTTTTATTTTTTGGACGCCCCTTTGGGAACTACTGCTAATCTTTTTTTCCCGGCGAAAAAGGAAAGTTTAATATGGACCTTTCTCCTTGATAAATTGCAAAATTTTAGTGCTTGCAATAATTTTAAAAATGGCCCGCCCCTCCTTGAAGCTGCTAAATTTTTGGGGCTATTTTTTAATGTTATAAGGCCCTCCTGGGTTTAAGACGGCAAATTTTTTTGGTGCTTGCAAAAAATGAAATTTAGGGGACTGCCCTTCTTGATAGACTGCTAATCTTAGTGGCTCGAAAAAATGTAAAAAGGAAACCGTTTTCCTAGATAGACTGCAATTTTTTAGTGCCGCGGGGGGTAATGGTGATTTTGGACCCCATGTTCCTTATAACCCCTAATCTTAGGGGTTTGGGGCCAAAGGGGTTGTTTAAATTTTGGACTGTCCCCCTTAATACTGCTAATTTTTAGGGGCCCCCAAAAAATTAAATTTTCCACCGTCTCCTAGATAGGGGCCGGAATTTTTAAGTGCTCGAATTTAATGTGATTTGGACCTTTTCTCCTAGATAGACTCGGGCTTGGGCTCGCAATAATTTTGATTTAGCCCGTTCCCAGATAGACTGTATCTTTTTATACGAAAAGGAACCGTCTCCCAGATAGACTGAAATTTTCGTATGCTCGCAGTAATGTGATGGGGCCCGCCCCCAATAGACTGCAATGGCAGTGCTCGCAGAAAAGGATGGGGGACTGTCTCCCAATAGATGCTAATGGCGTGCTCGCAGAAATGTGATGTGGGCCGTCCCCCCAGATAGACTGCTAAGGGCAGGGGCTCGCAGTAATGTGATGTGGGCCGTCTCCCAGATTAGACTGCTAATGGCAGTGCTGGCAGAATTTTGTTTTGTGGGCCGTTCCGAGATAGATTTGCTAATGTGTTGGGCCGTCTCCGAGTAGACTCTAATTTGGCAGTCCCGCAATAAGTATGTGGGCCGTCCCGAGTAGACTGCTAATGGGAGTGCTCGAAATAAAAGTGTTGGGGCCGTCTCTGAGATAGATGCTAAGGGGAGTGCTGCAATGAATAAATGGGGGCATCTCCAAGATGAGCTAAGGGCAGTGCTGCAATAAGTGATGTGGGCCGCTCCGGATAACTGCTAATGCAGTGCTCGAAATGAGGATGGGGGGCCGTTCTGAATAGACGCTAATGGGAGTGCCCCGCAAGAAGTGTTTTTGGGGCCGACTCCGGATAGATGCTAATGGGAGTGCTCTCAGTGAAGTGATGTGGGCTGTTCCCGGATAACTGTAATGGAGAGCTGCAACATGAAGGGATGGGGGCCGCTCCGAGATAGACTGCAATGGGAGAGCTGCAACAATGAAGTGATGGGGGGCCGCCCCCCCCCCCCCCCCCCCGAGAAGGACTGCTAACGCGGACCGCCCCAAGAAAAATGGGGGGCCCGTCTCCGGTTAGACTGCTAATCGCGAGCTGCACCAGTGACGAAATGTGGGCCGTGTCCGAGTTTGGGACTGCTAATGCGGAGCTTGCCCCAGGACGAAAGTGGGCCCGTGTGGA
>JAMYXO010004110.1:0-18205 GCA_033310375.1 Conus canariensis | reverse complement strand
TAACCAATAAATGAAGGGGTGGGGTGGGGTGGGGGGGATTAAAGTGGGAGGGGGGGGGGGGGGGGGGGGGGGTGATTTAAAAAAAAAAAAGAAAATCAATACACAGCCGCTCGCGGGGGGGGGGGGGGGGGGGGGGGGGGGGGGGGGGGTGTGCGGTCCTTCCAGGCCGCCCCCTCCGCCTCCGCCCGCGACAACTTTATTTCTTTTTTTTCCCACAACCCCCCCCACAGAAAAGAAACGGCACTAATCCCAAAGGCGCCGAGCCTTTTTTTTTTTTTTTTTTTTTTTTTTTTTTTTTTATTTTTTTTTTCTTTTTTTTTTGTTCTTTTTTTAATTTTTTCAACCCAAGCCAAAACGAAAACTCACCCCCAGGCACTAAACGACAACAAACCATCCTCTCCCTCTACATCGAATATCCCCGCCTTTTTTTTTTTTTTTTTTTTATTTTTGTTTGTTTTTTTTTCTTTTTTTTTTTATCTTCTTTTTTTTTTTGTTTTTTTTTTTTTTTTTTTGTTTATTTTTTTTTTTTTTTTTTTTTTTTTTTTTTTTTTTTTTTTTCTTTTTTTTTTTTTTTTTTTTAATTTTTTTATTTTTTTTCTTTTTTTTTTTTTCAACATCGCCTATCACACCCACCCACAACTATGTATAGCACTCAGGCAATCACGAACCGGCGAGACCACACAACACATAATCCACCAAATCCCACCTCTGTTATGCAAACAAGCACTACTCCAAACCCCCCCCCTTTTTTTTCCATACCACAAATCACAACCAACTCCCCCCGTGGCCCATCATCTAGCTCATCGGGGGGGGGGGGGAGGGGGGGAGCTAGAGGGGGGTGATCTGCGAGGGGGGGGGGGGGTCAGCGAGGACACCCACTACATTATTCTCTTTTTATTTCTCTACTTTTCCCACCCAACCCAGATAACCATCACAACCGACCCCAAACCACCCACACAAGGGGGGGGAGGGGGGGGGGGGGGGGGGGGGGGGGGGGGAGGGGGGGGGGGGGGGGAGGACACAACATACGTGGGGGGGGGGGGGGGAAGGGGCCGGGGGGGGGGGGGGGGGGGGGGGGGGGGGGGGGGGGGGGGGGATTTTTTTTTTTTTTTTTTTTTTTCATTCTTTTTTTTATTTTTTTTTTTTGTTTTTTTTTTTTTTTTTTTTTTTTTTTTTTTTTTTTTTTTTTTTTTTTTCTCACACTCCCACGAACACTACCAGGCCCCACACCAACACCTCACCCGAGCCCACACCCAACCACGCTCCGCTACGGCCCCAAACAAACAAAAGCCCGGCCCAACCTCGGCGCGCTTTTTTTTTTTTTTTTTTATTCTTTTTTTTTTTTTTTTTTTTTTTGCCTCCCCCCCCTTTTTTTTTTTTTTTTTTTTTTTTTTTTTTTTTTTTTTTTTTTTTTTTCAAACACCCACCAAGAAAGCCAACAGTCTCACTTCTGCCCCCCATTTTATTTTTTTTTTTTTTTTTTTTTTTTTTTTTTTTGCCAACCCCACAACGAACACTCCCATACGACACCCTCCAGCTCGCGATTTTTTTTTTTCGCTCCCTTTCACACAACCCCACCACCAAACACACCCACACGACAACCGCCCACACCCAACAGCACCAATCCACGACCCCTTTTTTTTTTTTTTTATGTTTTTTTTTTTTTTTTTTTTTTTTTAATTTATATTATTTTTTCTTTCTTTTTTTCTTTTTTTATATTTTCTACTTTTTTTTTTTATTTTCTCATTTTTTTTTCTTTTTTTCATTTTCTTTTATTTTCCACCACCACATCCGGCCCAAACTGACACTACCTAACTCTCCACCCACCCCTACACCCCCCAACCCACTCACCCAAGGCCGCACCGGTTCCCGCGCTCTTTTTATTTTTGTTTCCATACTCATCCGCCCTATACCGCCCACCGCCAAACCATCCCAAATACAGCAACCTACACAACATACTGTACATAGCAATCAGCAGCATAGACAAACTGGGCAGAGTTGGCAAAAATAAACCAGATGGAGATCAAAAGGCTGCCTTGCCTACCCTTAGCTTCTTCTGTGTTTCACAGTGTTATCCCTGTTTACCTGGAAGGGGCACTTTCTGCGATACACAGCATGGATGCTGTGGTAGTAACGTAACAGGGAATAATCGGTTATAGTATCGAACCTCAGGACAACCACAATGTGGTTTCCTTTGCTTTCAATTTTGAACGGGGATAGCGTCATGTTCTGCAGTGCTGAGTTCAACATACTTTCTAAAGTTGACGGGAGATTCATAGCAGGCATACCAACAGACTTGTGTAGGAAACACCTGAATATTTGAATGAGCTGCTGGTTGGGGAGGAACAAAAGTGAACTTCAAAAGGCATAAACATCTCAAAGTAGAATAGGTGTCTGTTAGCAGTGGGGTAAGACATCCGTCTGAAAAAGGCACGCCTTCAGACGCCCACCCATCCAAAAGCTGCAGGTTCGAATCCAGGCAGAACAAAGAAAAAATGTGAAGAATGAAAAAAAAAATGTGAAAAATAGTTAATTAGTTAGTTAGTCAGTCATGTAGTTAGGTAGTAAGTAAGGTAGTTACTCAGTTAGTTAATTAGTTAATCAGTTAGCTAGCTATTTAATTAGTTACTTAGTTATTTAATTAGTTAGTTAGTGAGAATTTTTTTTTCTTTTTGGGGGGTGCTTCAACCAGACTACAAGTAGTAAAGAGCCTCTTTCTGTCTCTAAGTTTGCAATTGTCTAAAAAAAAAAAGAAAAGAAAAGAAAAAATTGTATATGTCCATAACCATAAGAGAAAATAAAAAGAGTAAAAGAGAAAGGAATAGAGTGCAAAAGGAAACAAAGAAACAAAGAAGAGATGGAAATAGGAAGATAAAGAAAGAAATAAGAATGACATGTAAGACAGAGAGGACTGGTGTACCATGAATATATTATGAGAAGATGGTTATAAATTGAGAATGAGAGAACTAACTTACTAACTAATTAAGTAATCAACTAATTATTTTTTTCAGTTACCCACCACGCAGACTTTGGGGTTTGTTTGCCAATTTGTTCATCTCTCTTGGTTTTGTGGTTCTTTTCCTTCCTACCTTCCTTCTGTCCTTCCTTTCTTTCTTCTTTCTTTTTTTTTCATCATTTGGTCTAGTGGTATCTATAAATTAGTTCTTTATTGATATACTCATTTACTTAATTATATATATACTATATATATATATATATATATATATATATATATACATACATTCACTTATTCATTATCTGTTTATTTATTAAGGCGTATATTAGATATTCATTTATATACGTATACAATTTGTGACTTTTCAAAGAGAGAGAGAGAGAGAGAGAGAGAGAGAGAGAGAGGAGAGAGAGAGAGAGAGAGAGAGAGAACGAATATGAATGCGAATAGTTTTATGTGGTTTAGGCTATTAAGGCCCTTCACAAAACGGACTATGGAGGAATTTGATGGGGGAACAGGGTAGGGGTGAGGGCAGGGAAGAAATGGAGTGAGGACGGAAGCACATACACGAAAATTATGTGGAAACAACGTTGTACAATTGGCCTTTACAAATCTCCATCATGACATGGATCCAACATCGTGGTATTAAATAGATTTGTACTGTTTGCCAATTTCATTATCTCTTCGTTTTGTGGTTCTTTTCCTTTCTACCTTCATTCTGTCCTTCCTTTCTTTCTTCTTTCTTTTTTTGATCATTTGGTCTAGTGGTATCTATAAATTAGTTATTTATTCATATACTTATTTACTAAATTATATATATATATATATATATATATACATATATATATATTTTTTTTTCATTCATTCATTATTTGTTTATTTATGAAGGCGTTCATTAGGTATTAATTTATGTACGTATTCAATTTGTGACTTTTCAGAGAGATAGAGAGAGAGAGAGAGAGAGAGAGAGAGAGAGAGAGAGAGAGAGAGAGAGAGAATATGAATGCGAATAGTTTTATGTGGTTTAGGCTATTAAGGCCCTTCACAAAACGGACTATGGAGGAATGGGATGGGGGAACAGTGGGTGTAGGGGGAGGGCAGGTGAGAAATGGAGTGAGGACGGAAGCACATACACGAAAATTATGTGGATAGAACGTTGTACAATTGGCCTTTACAAACCTTCATCTTGACATGGATCCGACATCGTGGTATTAAATACATTTGTAACTAATCCTTGGACTGTCAATCACACATAGTAATAGTCCACCTCACAACTTTACAACAAAACAGTTACGATGGGTCATAGTGAGGATTTCCTTTCACAACATCTTTGCTCCAGGTAGAAGTGATGTGTTTAACTTCGCCACAAACACGGAGGAGATTGACCAAGTTCTTCCCTCTTTCCTCAATAGTTGCCATTATTTGTGTGTGAATGTTTTGTTGACAAGATTCTGTGTGCTGCTGCACATTAGCTTCTTTAGTGAGCTAGGTGCTGTCTGTGCCACATGTGCTTGATCTAACATTAGTTTTGTGCTCTGTGTCGGGTAAATGCATCGATTTTGAATCACGTTCGGTTGCATTATTTTCCTGTTCATAGCCTTCAGTATTTCTTACTCTAACAGTCATATGGAAATCTGTTTCTGCTACGCACTTTTTCTCAGAGTCATCACACACTTTCACTAACTGTGTATTGACGCCACACAGTTTCATGTAAATTTGCTGTTGATTGTTTTGAGTGTCATACAAAGACTGGGGAAGAGAGGCAGGCAAATGATTATCATTGTCAGCTACATGGTTATCAGTATAAACAGTTTTTTTCACTGTCAGCATCAGCAGCATAGAACAAACTGGGCAGAGTTGGCAAAAATAAACCAGATGGAGATGAAAAGGCTGCCTTGCCTACCCTTAGCTTCTTCTGTGTTTCACAGTGTTATCCCTGTTTACCTGGAAGGGGCACTTTCTGCGATACACAGCATGGATGCTGTGGTAGTAACGTAACAGGGAATAATCGGTTATAGTATCGAACCTCAGGACAACCACAATGTGGTTTCCTTTGCTTTCAATTTTGAACGGGGATAGCGTCATGTTCTGCAGTGCTGAGTTCAACATACTTTCTAAAGTTGACGGGAGATTCATAGCAGGCATACCAACAGACTTGTGTAGGAAACACCTGAATATTTGAATGAGCTGCTGGTTGGGGAGGAACAAAAGTGAACTTCAAAAGGCATAAACATCTCAAAGTAGAATAGGTGTCTGTTAGCAGTGGGGTAAGACATCCGTCTGAAAAAGGCACGCCTTCAGACGCCCACCCATCCAAAAGCTGCAGGTTCGAATCCAGGCAGAACAAAGAAAAAATGTGAAGAATGAAAAAAAAAATGTGAAAAATAGTTAATTAGTTAGTTAGTCAGTCATGTAGTTAGGTAGTAAGTAAGGTAGTTACTCAGTTAGTTAATTAGTTAATCAGTTAGCTAGCTATTTAATTAGTTACTTAGTTATTTAATTAGTTAGTTAGTGAGAATTTTTTTTTTCTTTTTGGGGGGTGCTTCAACCAGACTACAAGTAGTAAAGAGCCTCTTTCTGTCTCTAAGTTTGCAATTGTCTAAAAAAAAAAAGAAAAGAAAAGAAAAAAATTGTATATGTCCATAACCATAAGAGAAAATAAAAAGAGTAAAAGAGAAAGGAATAGAGTGCAAAAAGGAAACAAAGAAACAAAGAAGAGATGGAAATAGGAAGATAAAGAAAGAAATAAGAATGACATGTAAGACAGAGAGGACTGGTGTACCATGAATATATTATGAGAAGATGGTTATAAATTGAGAATGAGAGAACTAACTTACTAACTAATTAAGTAATCAACTAATTATTTTTTTCAGTACCCACCACGCAGACTTTGGGGTTTGTTTGCCAATTTGTTCATCTCTCTTGGTTTTGTGGTTCTTTTCCTTCCTACCTTCCTTCTGTCCTTCCTTTCTTTCTTCTTTCTTTTTTTTTCATCATTTGGTCTAGTGGTATCTATAAATTAGTTCTTTATTGATATACTCATTTACTTAATTATATATATATATATAACACACAATATATATATATATATATATATATATATATATATATATACATACATTCACTTATTCATTATCTGTTTATTTATTAAGGCGTATATTAGATATTCATTTATATACGTATACAATTTGTGACTTTTCAAAGAAGAGAGAGAGAGAGAGAGAGAGAGAGAGAGAGAGAGAGAGAGAACGAATATGAATGCGAATAGTTTTATGTGGTTTAGGCTATTAAGGCCCTTCACAAAACGGACTATGGAGGAATTTGATGGGGGAACAGGGTAGGGGTGAGGGCAGGGAAGAAATGGAGTGAGGACGGAAGCACATACACGAAAATTATGTGGAAACAACGTTGTACAATTGGCCTTTACAAATCTCCATCATGACATGGATCCAACATCGTGGTATTAAATAGATTTGTACTGTTTGCCAATTTTATTATCTCTTCGTTTTGTGGTTCTTTTCCTTTCTACCTTCATTCTGTCCTTCCTTTCTTTCTTCTTTCTTTTTTTGATCATTTGGTCTAGTGGTATCTATAAATTAGTTATTTATTCATATACTTATTTACTATAAATTATATATATATATATATATATACATATATATATATTTTTTTTCATTCATTCATTATTTGTTTATTTATGAAGGCGTTCATTAGGTATTAATTTATGTACGTATTCAATTTGTGACTTTTCAGAGAGATAGAGAGAGAGAGAGAGAGAGAGAGAGAGAGAGAGAGAGAGAGAGAGAGAATATGAATGCGAATAGTTTTATGTGGTTTAGGCTATTAAGGCCCTTCACAAAACGGACTATGGAGGAATGGGATGGGGGAACAGGGTAGGGGGTGAGGGCAGGTGAGAAATGGAGTGAGGACGGAAGCACATACACGAAAATTATGTGGATAGAACGTTGTACAATTGGCCTTTACAAACCTTCATCTTGACATGGATCCGACATCGTGGTATTAAATACATTTGTAACTAATCCTTGGACTGTCAATCACACATAGTAGACGACTTCCGGCCGGCCTCTGATGTCAGCAGGCCACAGGTTTCCAGCGCTCTGAGTGTTTTGAGAGAGAGGTGTGTATAGGAGAGAGTGGATACTCCAAATATAGTACAGAGTTTTGCTGTGTTCAGTGGTAGGTATTTATTTGTCTATTTCCGTGACAACAACGTCTCGATCGAAGCCCGGAGGAAAAACAAGGCCAGTGAACCAGTGTAGGGCCCGGGGCAAAATGGCGGTGGCCGGTGCGGCCCCGTCAGTGGACCCAGTGTATGTGACCGCGCGTGCTTTGCCGCAGTACGAGTCCCTTCCAACAACCTACGACATCTGTGTAGCAGCAGAAGCGGTGTCAGGAAGGGGAACGATTCGGGGAGCACAGCGAATTAGAGGACTGTGGCAAATTTATCCCAAACAAAAGAAAGACAGAGACACACTATTGTTGGAAGGTTTTCTTTTCAGGGGGGCACGAGTGGCTCTATTAGACACGAACCCCTTCAGTGTTAGAGGACAGGGGGAGGAGAAACCTTCCACGAAACTGTGGGTGGATAATGTTCCACTGCACATCCAAAACAAAGACATTGAAGACGCGCTTAAAAAAATTGGTGTGGAGCTACGCTGTGCAGTGCGAAACGAACTGGCACGAACCCCAGGGGGACAGTTGACACAGTTCGAAACTGGCCGCAGATTTGTGTACATTACACTACCACGCACACCTCTGCTGCCAGTTTTAAAAGTAGGTGTGTTCACTGCAGGCATCTTCTATAGGGAGATGAAACAAAAACTCAGATGTGGCAAGTGCCTGCAAGAGAACCACGTGGCAGCGAACTGTGAAAATCAGGTTGTCTGTAAAAACTGCCTACAGCCAGGGCACAAGAGAATTGACTGTCCGAAAGATATGCCAGAAGCAAATGAACCGAGCGACCAGGCCAGTGCCGAAGTACCCGCCGGACAACACACCCGCACGGAGGTAGTGGGGAATACAAACGTAGGCCTAACGGTACCACCGCAGCCGCACAAGGCGGGGCCGGCGTGTTTCGGTAGACCTAACACGGAACACAACACACGAAAAGAGGGGGAGAAAGCAGACAACACCACGTCACGCGGCACTGCGGAGAGTGGCGCATCAGGAAGAAAGGAAAAAAGAGAGAGAAGCGAATCGCCTACGGACGAGCTCGAAGCGAAACGCCCAACAAAGATGCCTGAGCGTCAACAGGGGGAAAGTGAAGAGTCAGGGCTAGCAGACGAAAGCGGAACCTGATGTGTGCACACGGCAGACGGACTGACCTCACCCTTTCGACCTACAGTTTTGAGTAACGGACTAACGATTATGGTATTCTGATTTATTAATGCCTTTTCCTATGAAGAATAACAGCATATGTTTTGGTACACTTAATGTACGTGGCTTTAGAAATAAGCTAAAAAGAAGAACAACATTTAATTTCATGAGGAAACAAAACATAGACATCTTATGTCTACAAGAAACATACGTAACAAAAGATATTATACAAGAAATCAATGCACAATGGACAGGAAACGCCTATTACAGTCCAGGCACAAACAGAAGTAATGGACTCAACATTCTCATAAATGATAAACAAATGAAAACAGAACTCATCCAAGCAACAGATCGAATACTGTTAATAAAGGTTGTATTAGAAAATAAAACTAATGTCATAGCTAACTGCTATGCCCCTAACTCAACAAGTGATAAACTAACATTTCTAAATCAGCTTAATAGAATACTACAAGGACAAGACTATGATCATCTTTGGGTCATGGGAGATTTTAATACAGCAGTACACCCCATTGACAACATTTCAGGAAAATCTCACCCACTACAAGAAAGAGAAGCTCTTTCGGATTTATTAACATCCTATGACTTAAAAGATACATGGCGAACATTCCATCCTGATGCCAGAGATTACACTTGGTCCAAATCTACCCCGTTTATTGCAAGAAGAATTGATTACATATTTTGTGATGCTTTTTCATACACATCCATACGAGGAACAAACATTGAAATATTCCCACACTCAGACCACAAACTTGTGAAAGTTGAATATAATACGAATAAATTCCAAAGAGGTCCAGGATACTGGAAATTTAACAGCTCATTGCTGTCAAAGGAAGAGTTTCTCAATGAAACGACTGACTTCATTGATGCCCACTTTATTCAGTATGACAAGGAAGACCCACAAAAGGCATGGGAAATGTTTAAAGTAAGATATAAATCATTCTGTATAAACTTTTCAAAGGGCACTAAAATTTGGCCTCGGCAGAAACAAACCAAAGTCAAACAACTGGAAGAAATTGAACAAAAACTGTCGTACAACCCCTTGGATAAAGGCCTAGCAACAAAAGCACATCAACTTAAAAAAGAAATAGAACTGCAAGAATTAAAAGACGCACGCGGCGCTCAAATTCGATCAAGAGTCAAATGGATCGAAGAGGGTGAGAAGAACACTAAATATTTTCTGCGCTTAGAAAAGACACAAGGAGCAGCAAACACTATTGCATCACTGTGTGTAAATCAGTCATTAACAGACAATCCCCAAACAATACTAGATGAAATTAAGCAATACTACACACAGCTATATAAAAAAGACACACTACTTAAACATGGAGAGACGATAAAAGACGATTTCCTAGCTGATGATGCCTTCCCCACACTCACAGATGAAGAAAAAAAATTCTGCGACAAAGAAATTACATCAGACGAGCTCACGCAAGCCCTTAATCATTTAAAAAATGAGTCTGCACCAGGGAGTGATGGTCTCACACCACTCTTCTATAAGAAATTCTGGGATAAATTAAGACAACACTTACTGAATTGTATTACCGCTTCACTTGAGCAAGGTGAACTATCCTTTTCTATGAAAAAAGGAATCATAACATTAATACACAAAGGCAACGATCTAGACAAACATAACCTCGCTAATTACAGGCCAATTACACTCACAAATACAGACTACAAAATATTCACAAAGGCACTAGCCTTGAGACTGCAGAACATAATAACATCAATCGTTAGCGAAGACCAAGTAGGATTTATAAAAGGCAGAAACATAGCCTTCCATTTGAGATTCTTTGATGATCTCACTACATACCTCAACAGAACGAACCAACCAGGGGCCCTACTTGCACTAGACTTCTCTAAAGCGTTCGACACCCTGTCTAAAGACTGTATCCTAGAAACGCTTGATTTGTTCAATTTCGGCCCACGATTTAAAAAATCTGTTTTAACCGTTATGGAAAACACACAAAGCTGTATTCACAATGGTGGCTGGTTATCTGACTGGTTCCCAACAGAAAGAGGCATTAGGCAAGGTTGCCCACTCAGTCCTCTCCTCTTTGTGATAACTGTTGAAACACTAGCTATCTGAATAAGGAACAGTAAAGATATCCAAGGAATTAAGTTAACACAAAACCCTGACGAAAGAAACGCGTCCAGCTGTACTAAAATAAAACAATTTGCGGATGATACAACACTGACCCTTAAAGATGAACAAGATATTCAGGAAGCCACAAACATAGTTGTAAAATTCGAGGATTTCTCCGGCCTAAAGCTAAATAAAAGTAAGTCAGAAGGTATATGGTTAGGATCACGTAAGTGTGAAACGGGCACTGTTAATAATATTCCTATGAAATCTGGTAAACTCAAAGTTTTAGGCATTTACTTCTCGGCAGACAAAGAAATCTCTGAGATCGAAGAAAACTGGAAAGCCAGAGTAGATAAGATTACCAAAATCATCAAGCAATGGGAAAACAGAAACCCATCCCTCTATGGTAAAGTTATTCTTACTAAAACATTTCTGCTGTCACAATTCTCACACGTATTGCAAGCAGCATCCATACCAAAACAAACCCTCCACACTATTAATTCACTGATTTATAGGTTCCTATGGAAAAAAAAGTTCAACAATAAAAAAGCATTTGAAAAGATAAAAAGAGGTGTCCTTAGCCTAGAAAAGGAAAAAGGCGGCCTAAGTATGATTAACATCGAACATCACCAACAAATGCTCCTAGTCAAATGGGCAGCAAGACTCCTCAAACAAACCAAAGCTCACTGGAGCATCCTCGCGCGAAATAATATGTCACCTTTCCAGAACAGCTACTGCGTTTTTAACTGTAATGTTGATCCTAAAGAAATTCAAGGATTAGAAAAAGTTACCTCAGTCTTTTGGAAAGACGTAATAATTGCAGTCACCACCTTTAACAAAGACCGACCAATAGAGAATGTTAAAACAGAACCTCTGTGGAACAACCGAAATATAAAATACAAAGGAAATACATTGCAGTTTACAAAATGGTATAAAGCAGGTATCCTTCTCGTTCAAGATCTTTGGCGAAATGGACGTATAATGACCTTTAGAGAAATAGAAGAAAAACTAGGCACTTCCCCAAACCTTCCATTCGAATACAATGCGCTGGCAAACGCAATCCCATCCACATGGAAGCAACAACTTGCTAACATTGATCACAAAGACGAACCCCCTACTGATGTTGCAACAGACGAAGGAAACCTCACAGCTCTATCAAATAAACAAATCAGAAAGGTTTTTGCCCTAAAGCAAAACCATGAAATATGCGCGACACACTTTTGGAAGCGTAAATTAAACATCAACATTGAAGACTACTTTAACGTAGCCTATGAATGTACAAAGGAATCTAGACTGAGACTCCTTCATTTTAAATTCCTTCACAACATTTACCCCACCAACATATTGTTACAAAAAATGGGTGTAGTGGAAACAAATAAATGCCACTGGTGCAAAGAAATAGATTACATTGAGCATGCCTTCTATTCCTGCCCTAAGTTATCCACATTCTGGAACCAAGTAAAACAGTATATTCTCACACGCTACAACATACAGATCCCTATGAATGTAACAACAGCTCTGTTTGGCGTTACCAAAACAGATGTATTCACAGATAAATCAAGAAAACAAGTGAACATAGTTCTATTAATTGCAAAACTTTCTATTTCAAAGTTTAAATATGGCAAGTGTAAAAATCTGGAACTGATATTTGAGACTGAACTAATTTTACGAAATATATGAAAAACCGCAAGTTGAATATTCAAGAATAAAGAAACAAAACAAAATAAAACAAAACGAAAACAAAGAGAGAGAGAGAGAGAGAGAGAGAGAGAGAGAGAGAGAGAGAGTAATGCATGAACCTAATGATGTGTCATATATTGGGGACATGTGCATGCGGAAAAAAAAAAAAGAAAGAAAAGAAAAGAAGGGAAAAAAAAAAGGAGAGATGATGAAAAAGGGAATCAAATTATAATAGGTACATAGAATACAAACTAACAAGATGACGAATGAATGATTTAACGAAAATAAAACTTGGCCACGGAGAATCACAGCGAACGGCTACAGCTGGGAACACCAGGCGAACGAAAAGTGGAAGTGAGCGAAACGGCAACCATGAAGCCGAAGAAAACCAATGTACATGGTGCTGACGCGAGCGCAGCCACAACACAGAACATCCCTTGCCTTTGATGGAAACAAGAGAGAACTCGACCTTCCAAGACACGAACCCACACCACTATGGGTTCAACTTGTTACTGAAGAGAACGCCGTACTGAAGAATGAAGACCTCCGCCGACAGAAAGTCAGAAGTGAACAGAAAGGAAGACAGTCAAGACACACCGACGACGATGAACACTCTTAGAGAGAGAGAGAGAGAGAGAGAGAGAGAGAGAGAGAGAGAGAGAGAGAGCGAGCTCATATTAATGCATGCGTAACTTATGTCCATTAATAATAGAAATTAGCAATACAAAGTAAAGAAAAAAGATTCCCGTCAACTGCTCTTCCTCTTGGTAGGAAACAGTTGAAAATTCTGATCTCCAAAAAAAAAAAAAAAAAAAAAAAAAAAAAAAAAAAAAAATTCACACATAGTAATAGTCCACCTCACAACTTTACAACAAAACAGTTACGATGGGTCATAGTGAGGATTTCCTTTCACAACATCTTTGCTCCAGGTAGAAGTGATGTGTTTAACTTCGCCACAAACACGGAGGAGATTGACCAAGTTCTTCCCTCTTTCCTCAATAGTTGCCATTATTTGTGTGTGAATGTTTTGTTGACAAGATTCTGTGTGCTGCTGCACATTAGCTTCTTTAGTGAGCTAGGTGCTGTCTGTGCCACATGTGCTTGATCTAACATTAGTTTTGTGCTCTGTGTCGGGTAAATGCATCGATTTTGAATCACGTTCGGTTGCATTATTTTCCTGTTCATAGCCTTCAGTATTTCTTACTCTAACAGTCATATGGAAATCTGTTTCTGCTACGCACTTTTTCTCAGAGTCATCACACACTTTCACTAACTGTGTATTGACGCCACACAGTTTCATGTAAATTTGCTGTTGATTGTTTTGAGTGTCATACAAAGACTGGGGAAGAGAGGCAGGCAAATGATTATCATTGTCAGCTACATGGTTATCAGTATAAACAGTTTTTTTCACTGTCAGCATCAGCAGCATAGAACAAACTGGGCAGAGTTGGCAAAAATAAACCAGATGGAGATGAAAAGGCTGCCTTGCCTACCCTTAGCTTCTTCTGTGTTTCACAGTGTTATCCCTGTTTACCTAGAAGGGGCACTTTCTGCGATACACAGCATGGATGCTGTGGTAGTAACGTAACAGGGAATAATCGGTTATAGTATCGAACCTCAGGACAACCACAATGTGGTTTCCTTTGCTTTCAATTTTGAACGGGGATAGCGTCATGTTCTGCAGTGCTGAGTTCAACATACTTTCTAAAGTTGACGGGAGATTCATAGCAGGCATACCAACAGACTTGTGTAGGAAACACCTGAATATTTGAATGAGCTGCTGGTTGGGGAGGAACAAAAGTGAACTTCAAAAGGCATAAACATCTCAAAGTAGAATAGGTGTCTGTTAGCAGTGGGGTAAGACATCCGTCTGAAAAAGGCACGCCTTCAGACGCCCACCCATCCAAAAGCTGCAGGTTCGAATCCAGGCAGAACAAAGAAAAAATGTGAAGAATGAAAACAAAATTGTGAAAAATAGTTAATTAGTTAGTTAGTCAGTCATGTAGTTAGGTAGTAAGTAAGGTAGTTACTCAGTTAGTTAATTAGTTAATCAGTTAGCTAGCTATTTAATTAGTTACTTAGTTATTTAATTAGTTAGTTAGTGAGAATTTTTTTTTCTTTTTTGGGGGTGCTTCAAACAGACTACAAGTAGTAAAGAGCCTCTTTCTGTCTCTAAGTTTGCAATTGTCTTTTTTAAAAAAAGGAGAAAAAATTGTATATGTCCATAAACATAAAAGAAAATAAAACGAGTAAAAGAGAAAGGAACAGAGTACAAAAAGGAAACAAAGAAACAAAGAAGAGATGGAAATAGGAAGATAAAGAAAGAAATAAGAACGACATGTAAGACAGAGAGGACTGATGTACCATGAATATATTATGAGAAGATGGTTATAAATTGAGAATGAGAGAACTAACTTACTAACTAATTAAGTAATCAACTAATTATTTTTTCAGTTTCCCACCACGCAGACTTTGGGGTTTGTTTGCCAATTTGTTCATCTCTCTTGGTTTTGTGGTTCTTTTCCTTCCTACCTTCCTTCTGTCCTTCCTTTCTTTCTTCTTTCTTTTTTTTTCATCATTTGGTTTAGTGGTATCTATAAATTAGTTCTTTATTGATATACTCATTTACTTAATTATAATATATATATATATATATATATATATATATAATACATAAATTGGAAATTCTGTCTGTGAGTGTGTGTGTGTGTGTGTGTGTGTGTGTGTGTGTGTGTGTGTGTGTGTGTGTGTGTGTGTGTACGCTATAGACTCAAAAACAGCTCAACCGATTGTCATGAAATTTGGCAGGTACGTCCGTTGTGACTCGAGGATGGTTTTGGGCTAATCTCAAAAAAAATAAAACCGTTAAAAACCGTTAAAAAGCTGTTATAACGGTTTCAAAGTCATCTTTTTCCTCTGCTTTTGTTCAACTAGCCGTTGTTACATTGCACAGGTACAGGACTACTTCTCTAAAATTAGAACCGTTATTTGGCAGTTAAAAAACCTTATTTATAACAGTTAAAAACCGTTAAAAACACCAAACCCTATAAAAGAAACTGTTTAAAACCCGATCTTCTTGAAATTTAGCAGGTACGTCTGTTGTGACCCGAGGATGGTTTGGGGCTAATCTCTAAAAAAATAAAACCGTTAAAGACCGTTAAAAAAAACTGTTATAACGGTTTCAAAGACATCTTTTTTCTCTGCTTTTCATCAAATGGCCATTGTGACATTGCACAGGTACGGGACTACTTCTCGAAAATTAGAACCGTTATTTGGCAGTTAAGAAACGTTATTTATAACAGTTAAAACCGTTAAAAACACCAAACCCTATGAAAACTGTTTAAAACCCGATCTTCTGAGGTTGGCGGCCATGAGAGTTATAGGATCGCCACCAAACTTGACATAAGCCTACAGGAACATCCAGCGGGTAATATAGGGTCATTAGATAGTCATTATGACCATTAAATTTGACCGTTAAAAACCGTTATTTTCAAAATTTAGGCTGTTCTTGATGAAATTCAGTATACATGTGCAGTTTTAAATGCCGAAAAATGATATGGAACTTTTGCGAACCGAAATTTACAATTGACTGTTAAAAACCGTTATTTTATAAATTTAGAGTATTCTGGAAGAAATTCGATATACATGTGCAGCTTTGAACGCTAAACAATGATATACAATTTTCAAGATCCGAAACTTAACATTGACCGTTAAAAACCGTTATTTTCTGAATTTCTAAATTTTCACTGTTCTTGATAACATTCCGTATGCACGTACAGTTTTAAGCACTGAACAATGTTATGCAAATTTTACGAACCAAAACTTAACACTGACCGTTAAAAACCGTTATTTTCTAAATTTACACCGCTATTGATAAAATTCGGTATGCGTATGTCCAGTAACGGTAAGTCATTTTGCAACATGGATGGTTTAGCAGGTACGTCTGTTGTGACCCGAGGATGGTTTGGGGCTAATCTCTAAAAAAATAAAACCGTTAAAAACCGTTAAAAAAAACTGTTATAACGGTTTCAAAGACATCTTTTTCCTCTGCTTTTCATCAAATGGCCGTTGTGACATTGCACAGGTACAGGGCTACTTCTCGAAAATTAGAACCGTTATTTGGCAGTTAAGAAACATTATTTATAACAGTTAAAAACCGTTTAAAACACCAAACCCTATAAAAACTGTTTGAAACCCGATCTTCTGAGGTTGGAGGCCACGACAGTCATCGGATCGCCACCAAACTTGACATAAGCCTACAGGAACATCCCGCGGGTAACATAGGGTCATTAGATGGTCATTATGACCATTAAATTTGACCGTTAAAAACCGTTATTTTCAAAATTTAGGCTGTTCTTGATGAAATTCGGTATACATGTGCAGTTTTATATGCCGAAAAATGATATACAACTTTTACGAACCGAAATTTAAAACTGACCGTTAAAAACCGTTATTTTATAAATTTAGAGTATTCTGGAAGAAATTCGATATACATGTGCAGTTTTGAACGCTAAACAATGATATACAATTTTCAAGATCCGAAACTTAACATTGACCGTTAAAAACCGTTATTTTCTGAATTTCTAATTTTCACTGTTCTTGATAACATTCCGTATGCACGTACAGTTTTAAGCGCTGAACAATGTATTTTACGAACCAAAACTTAACATTGACCGTTAAAAACCGTTATTTTCTAAATTTACACCGCTATTCATAAAATTCGGTATGCGTATGTCCAGTAATGGTAAGTAATTTTGCAACATGGATGGGACAGTGTAGGGGGATGAAAAGGGAGCAATGAGAGGGGCCAGAAAAATGATTGTACAGTGCAAAGCCTGATACACTATTTTTACATTAGACACAGACCCGTTGAAATAAACTACTTCTGCACAAAGTCTGTTCCTACAAAATTAAGGGCAATCAGTAGAATGGAAATGGGAACAGTGAGTGCAGGCGGAAAATCGAGCGAGAAAAGCATCTCGACGTGCTAGGGGAAAGGGGCCAGAGGCAGGCGGAAAACAATAGAATGTATAAGAGAGAGAGACAGACAGACAGACAGAGACAGAGACAGAATGTGTATCTGTGTCGGGGGGAGGGGGTGGGAAGATGTTGGGGGGTGGGGGGGGTTGATTGTAAATCAAAACAATTAATACATGTTTGCCATCACGTGAGTATCGCAAAGAATGTTCATATCCCGGGCAACGCCGGGTGCCCCATAAATATATATATATATTTTTTTAATTCATTATTTGTTTATTTATTAAGGCGTTTATTAGGTATCAATTTATGTACGTATTCAATTTGTGACTTTTCAGAGAGAGAGAGAGAGAGAGAGAGAGAGAGAGAGAGAGAGAGAGAGAGAGAGAACGATTATGAATGCGAATAGTTTTATGTGGTTTAGGCTATTAAGGCCCTTCACAAAACGGACTATGGAGGAATGGGATGGGGAACAGGGTAGGGGTGAGGGCAGGGAGAGAAATGGAGTGAGGACGGAAGTACATACACGAAAATCATGTGGAAACAACGTTGTACAATTGGCCTTTACAAACCTTCATCATGACATAGATCCAACATCGTGGTAGTAAATACATTTGTAACTAATCCTTGGACTGTCAATCACACATAGTAATAGTCCACCTCACAACTTTACAACAAAACAGTCACGATGGGTCATAGTGAGGATTTCCTTTCACAACATCTTTGCTCCAGGTAGAAGTGATGTGTTTAACTTCGCCACAAACACGGAGGAGATTGACCAAGTTCTTCCCTCTTTCCTCAATAGTTGCCATTATTTGTGTGTGAATGTTTTGTTGACAAGACTCTGTGTCTGCTCACATTAGCTTCTTTAGTGAGCTAGGCCTATCTGTGCCTCATGTGCTTGATCTAACATTAGTTTTGTGCTCTGTGTCGGGTAAATGCATCGATTTTGAATCACGTTCGGTTGTATTATTTTCCTCGTCATAGCCTTCAGTATTTTTACTCTAACAGTCATATGGAAATCTGTTTCTGCTACGCGCTTTTTCTCAGAGTCATCACACACTTTCACTGTGTATTGACGCCACACAGTTTCATGTAAATTTGCTGTTGATTGTTTTGAGTATCATACAAAGACTGGGGAAGAGAGGCAG